>KI915048.1:6062112-6072118 GCA_000473445.2 Anopheles farauti
TAGGTGTTTCCTAGCAAATCGATAAGGGACTGTTAATTTTTTGACAGCAAATTTTGAAATAATCATTTTTCGCAAATAAAGGCTTAAAATACTTGTAAAAAGTCTTGACAAATAGATAAATAAAATAAACTACAAGACAAAACTGATTTTTGAATACAAATCGCTATGGTTTGCTTATATTTTCCATTTTCCCGTCGATAGCACAACAATTGGTGCTAGCACAACAATTGGTGCATTTACCCTATATATTAAAAGTAATAGAAACTTAAAATTACTTTGGATGAGCTATGTGCACCAAGCATTGATAGTTGAACAAAAATTCGATTACACTAAACGAGTGCTTGGTTAATACTGATTGTAATGTAGTTACAATCAGTATTAACACTGCTGCTACAATACTGCTTTAAATATGTTGTCCAGAGCGTAAATGAAAGAAGGTGGGACAGATTGGACGAGATTTGGTTGACCATATAGCGCAAATAACAATATTTAGTTTAACGCAGGTTTTGCTGCGTTTAGCTCCATTCAAAAAAAAAAAAATCTTGAAGAAAAAAGGTTCTCAATGTCATCGTTAAATAAATTAGAAATTGTCATTTTTAAGTTACACCCGGTGCTTTTACTCGTGTTATGCAGTATAATTGATCTTTGGAAATGATTAATTACTATAGCCAAATGGCGAATTATAAGACTATTGCTTCAAAATATTACAACGTGCAAAATAGTGCTAACATTTGAAAAATGAACGGCATGATGCAGATTAGACAAATTGTGCGAAAAAACAAAAACCTGTGGCACGCCCCGTGTTAATTTATTCAAACTCACACGAGGCGTGCCGTTATCGGTTTAGACCACAATGGAGTAGTTCACTGCTGTAACGTAGATTCTTTAAGCTTAATTTATGTTGAAACCTGCTGTTTGAATTTTGGTCGAAACTTAAGGAAAATATCTTCCAGGGATGATTCAGTAATCGAGGCATGGATGATTTGTTCATTCCATTTATCTTGCAATTCATGCAATGTTTTAAACATTTCGGATAATTTAAACGATTGATCTACGAGAAACTTCAACAAACCCTGCGAAAGAAACAAAAAGAGAGGGGTTGATTGCATAGAACCGATGTTATCATTTAAAAATAATGCCCTGCACAACCTACCTCATGTTCCTCTTGCAAAGAAGCATTGAAAAGTGTGGTTACGTCACGAATCAACTTTTGATGTACTCCGTACGTGGTATGCAGTTTCAGCCACAATGTGTAGCCCAGTCCGTGGCGTTTTTTTAGCTGTGGGATGGTTCCTACGCATTTCAGTACGCCATCGGCCATGATCGAGAGCCTGTTGCAAAGTTCCTCACACTCGTCCATGCTGTGCGAAGTAAGCAGTATTGTTTGGTCATCTTGCTGCATCTTTTTGATCGTTTTCCACAGGAAGTAACGCGATTTGGGATCGACACCGGTTGTCGGTTCGTCCAGTAGCACCACCGAAGGTCGACCGAGCAGAGCCATTATTGTGTTTACCTTCCGCTTGGTGCCTCCGGAGCATTCACGAAGTGCGTGATCCTTGTACTGCACGATGTCCATCATCGCCAACCAATTCATAATACTATTTTCACTCGTCGACATCCCTTGCACCTCTGCAATATACTTAATCACCTCGTACACGGTCATAAAATCCAACAACACGTCCAGCTGCGGACAGTAGCCGTACTGCCGACGGTACTCGACCTCATCCGCCTTATGCACCTCACACTGCTGGAGATAAATCTCACCCTGGGAGGTGGGTAGGTTGGCCGAAAGCATCTGAAAGAGGGTCGTTTTTCCAGCACCGTTCATACCGAGCAGTCCGAAGCATTCGCTTTTCTTCACCGCGAAGCTTACACTTTTTACTGCCTCGTGATTCGTGTAGATCTTTTTCAGATCGTTTACAACGATCGCGTACTCGTCTTGATTGTCGTCTTCATTTTTGTCTCGAGAGAGTAAATTCTTTACCAAATTCTTTTCCTGGTCCACATCAACACAATGAGCGCTCGGGCTGTCCGTTTCATCATGTTCATATGTGGGATTAAGTTGTTGTTGTTGAATGCTCGACCCATCACGAAAAATGGTCCATCTCATATGTAGGTAAGCTTTGCGTAGCTTTTCCTCCGCGGTTGCGCGGCTCATTTTTACCTTCTCTCGTCTTGAGATGTTGTCTACGACTTCGTTTAGAATGAATACTAACATCACCCACACGGGTACCGCCCAGAGATAAAACGTGCGCGGAGAGATACGATCACTAGCGAAGGCGTGCTTGTGTTGTCGGTGGTCTTGCTGGTTGGACATCTGTTCGTACAGGACGAGCTTTTGGTTTTCGTACACTACACGCATCGAATGCTTGAGTGCAAATTCGGGTATGATGTGCATAATACCCGCCGGGATGGAATTGTTTTTTATATCATCGTACCCGTTCGAGAGCAGAAACACGCCACCAACTGGTAATGATATAGTAAGAGTGGTTTCATATAAATAAAAAAATGATTGCTCAACCTAATCTGCAATGGCATCTACGAAGCGTGCAACGCGTGATCCTTCACTAGTAGTATAACTAATTACAAAACTGGCCAATTATCTAAAGAAAACACATAAACCAGTCATTGCTCACAAAACTGGTTTATTTCTAAATGCGCGTATGCTAACAATTACTAAATTATAGCACAAGAAACCCTTTCACGATTAACACATGTTAATAATCGAATTTATTAAAATCCAATTTCACTACATCACCGCATTCGTTAATTAGCATGGGTTAATTACGGAGGGGGAGTTAGAAATAATGTAGTAATACCAGGGTAAACTAAATAGTAGATTAATTAAAGCCGTGCTGAGTTCGAACAATATACTATGCTTCTTACTTACCTCCAACTATCATCAGATAGCTCATGATCGTTATGGCGGTATTGGTGCTTTCCACACACTGACTGATGATGTAAATCGCCACAATTGCAAGCATACCGTACAGAAGGAGAATGAAAAAGATATGCACCTTGGACGAATCGGAGAACGCTTTCCTTTGATCCAAAAAGTGCACGAGCAGGATCACGGCAATACAAACTGTTAGGTGCACGAACATATCAAAGATGTACGTGACGCCCCAATACTTGTAGCGGTTGATGTTCTGCAGCCGCCGGAAGCTGGTCAAATGTTCTTGCACCGGAACCAATAAAAACAGCAGGACGTAGAACATAAACGCTGGAAAACGAAAATGTCTGTTATTTGTAGCGTAGGTATGGGTGGAGCTGGTGGCGTTCGAATTACCTATCGATATGAACTCGGTAAAGAAGAACGGTGTCTGGATGTTGATCAGCTGTTTGCGTGTAGAAGGAATGTTTTGCACTTGAACGATCGCGTCGGGCTCTCCGGCATCCAAGCGCAGCAGCAGCGTGGTCGCTACCGATTCTGCAATGCCTGTACTGTGCACGAGATTATTGTTGTACAGGACCGTCATGTGCATGTCATTGTCCGTTACGTTACACTCTATGGCAACCACAGTGCGATCACAGTAGCCCGTATAATCCTGTTCGATTTGTTCTCGAAGCACATCCACCAGCGAGCCACCTTCGCGAACTTGCAATTGCACGCCATCGATTGAAGACCGAAGGTTGGATTGGACGGCTTCCCAGTTCCAGGGTTGGTTGCCACTCATCAGATTGGTGGCCCAATTCAGAACAACAACACCATGCGCACGTTCAATTTTTTCCGCTCTTAACCACACTGCTGGTAGTGATTTTTCTGCAATGGCGCTAATGCCACTGGTGGACAGAAAACAAACCACTGTCACAAAGAGCGGTAGGCCAGTGAGAAAGCCGTAGATGTGCTTATTGCTTTTTATGTGAATCAACTTTTTACGCCAGATCGGAAAACAAATGTGTTTTATCAGTGAAGGAGCATCAGAACGGGTTCCCAGATCTGCCGATGTAGCCGATAAATCAACAAAGGTCGCATGATGTGTCCGTTCCGCGAACGGACTGTCGACAGAATCCATACTTTCCGGATGATGTTGGAACTCTCTGTGCCGGATGCTGGAGCTGAGGATGATAAACAAGCAGCGGTATTGGTGGAAACGAACGTAGTGTTCACGTATGTTTTTCCTCCGCCTACCTTAGAAAAACTTCCTCCAGTGTGGCGTTCGCGATATCGATTGTTTCGATTCCCAGCTCCTGCTGGGCATCCTCCAGCTCCTTCAGTAGTGCCGAATACTCTGGAAACGCGTCATAGGGAAGCGTTATGGCAAAAACTTCCCTCACCGAGTCACGCATCACTGCGCCCGGGATGTTGTGCTGCACTTTTTTTAAAACAGTTTCCTCGTCAAAGTTACTCTTTTTGAGTAGCTTCAGTGTGTAACCCTTCCCGTAAACGTGCTTCAGATGTAGGGGAGAGCCAAACGCTACCAGCTGACCTTCCTCCATGATTGCCACCCAATCGGCCAGCACGTCCGCCTCCTCCATGAAGTGTGTTGTCAGCAGGATCGTGTGGTTGCTTCGTAGCTTCAACAGCACGTCCCAAACGTCACGCCTTGACTCCGGATCCAGCCCGGACGTTGGTTCGTCCAGAATGAGCAGCTTCGTTTTGCCGATGATAGCGTTTGCTAAGCTGAGCCTTCGTTTCATGCCTCCAGAGAGTGTGTGTACCAGTGAGTCGCTTTTTTCGCTTAAATTAACCTTTTCCAGGACAATCGCAGCTTCGGTGCGTGCCTCAGAAGCGTTTAAACCACGAAGGCAGCCAAAAAACTCCACATGCTCGCGGCAAGTAAGATGCGAGAAGAACACGTTATGCTGTGGACAGAATCCGATGTTCTGGCGATATCGATTGGCGTCACGCTCTCCGTCCAGCACTATCATACCGGACGTGGGTGGCAGTATGCCGGTGACGATATTCATGGTGGTCGTCTTACCCGCCCCATTGTGCCCGAGCAGTACCGTAATGCTGTGACTGTATATGGTAAGGGAAAAGTTTTTTACCACCTCCTTTACGCCACCCGTGCGACCTGTGAATACTTTGTACAGATTCGTGATACGCAAGAGCGGTGTCGAGGTCGAGGATGATGGTTCATTTGCCGTTTCCGAGTTATTCAGTGGCTCCTGTGTATTAGATTTTCCCAGCTTACTGCTACTGCTCGGAAATTGCTGTAGCTCCGCTCCGTGCTGACTTTCCGCATTAATCTTGTTCGTACTTCTGGAGCCACTTTTGAATCCATTTTTTGATAGTGCCTCACTAAGAGTGCCCCGTAAGAAGAAAAACTTTGTCTTCGGTGTGCCATATCGACCGGGGAAAACGTTCGACACATAGTACCAAAGAAACGTCCACATCGCTAATCCCAGCACCTGGAGCAACAACAATCCGAAGAGATTGAAACTGTCCAGACCGGGGTATCCGATGGTGAACAGGTCTCCCGCCGTGAACTGGTGGCCGGATGCTTTGAAAACATCAAAAACACGTCCCATGTAGATAAGCTGATTGGACGGGAAAAGGCAACACAGAATCGACAGCTCCACCCAGAGTTCGGACAGAATCAGTGGACCAAAAAAGGCAAGCGGTGCCACTGCAGTGGCAATCGTTGCGGATTCTAGCATCGTGCTTAGCAGAAGTGTAAATACAATCAAATTAACGACAAACAGCAACCCAAATAGCAACAGATATATTATCTGCGCCGGATTCGTATCCCACACGCCATTGGCCACGGAAATCGCGAGACATAAGGCTAATACTGTATAGAACTGAAGAAAGTTAATCGCTATCTGTGCGCCCTCGTTCAAATAGCTTGATGGGGTGGCTATTTTTAAATATTCCTTCATACCGTTCGCACGCTCCTCGACCATCGGTAGGAGCACCAGATATGTGCTCATCGTAGTAAATCCAAAGCATAGTCCGACAAAGACATTAAAAATTTGTGTCGGTCCCTGGGGTCCTCGTTTGCTGTCTACGGGTATATGTCCATACGTTATATGGTGTGGATTACGCAGCTCACTTGCCCCTCTGTCCTGCTTGATAAGATTCACAAATGACACATCGATAGCGTTCTGCAGCGACAGAAAGCCACTCTCGACGTACTCATTATCTCGTTTGCGATAGCTAGTGAACACATCGCGCGAGTAAATCGCCTCAGTGCGAAAGTTGTTGTTTTTTGTTCGTATCACGTACTGCAAATTGTTGCTGGACGTGTTGAGGAAGTGAACCGCGAAACAAATGTACGGATTGTCCAGTAGAGCGAATTCCAGCTCGGTATCACTGCCCAATGGTACGATTCCTAAAACGATTAAATAATAAGCGCTGTATTATACACTTCTACAATGCCACCATGGACGCTATAAAAAAAAAAAGACAAATTAAGTTACGTTCGTCTACGATGTAAAGCTTTAGGCGCACCGCTTCCATCAGATTTTCCGTCAACCCGGTTTGCGGTGCATAGTAGACTTTGTTTCCAAGTTCTCCAGGAAAGTAATCAGCCAAATCATCCTGTTTAAAGATAAGATAATTCTGTAACCTGTACCTTTTGTACCTTGTGCGAGCTTTTTTAACACTATCAAATATATGATGGCCAATTTAGCGAATCGTGATGTTAGTAATTTCTACTTCCGTTTCCGTTGATACATCGTGATACATGGAGCGGTTGAATAATGCGTTGCTGTGTTTGTCCCGTTTACGGCTTAGAACGTGTTGATGAATAATGTTCTGTTTTTTTCTTTTTCATTTCGAACCGATAAAGGCTTTATGTTAATCGTAAAGAACTGCTACCAACGCCCTACCCACGCCCAACGCAAATGAGTCATTTAAATTTTAAATGATACATAATAAAAAAATATACTTTGTATTCGTTACGATGTCATTGCAACAACTATTTCGATGCGTGAGTTTCAACAGCTTCGCAGTATTATGACTCCATTTCACTCACCTGATTGATTTCCGATTCCGATATTTCATTAGATTCGGATGGTCTTTGGGGATTGGATACTTTCACAACACAAACAAACAGAATGGGCACTAGACATAGAAAAAGGTTGCGAAAAATGTTCCTTTTCTTTAGGAGGTATGTTTTTCTGGCAAACAATTTCAGCTGAGCGTTCATTTCCGTAAGTATTCATATCACTTACGGAGTTAATGAAAAACAACGAAAAATTGTTTAAGAAAAACATTCACAACTGTCATGTGCCACTTGTAACGAAAACAATTGGTGTGTGGCACTTTATGACTCATTCTTCACTGCCATGCTACGCTTCATTAAGCTGTTTGCAGTAACGTTTCCTGCAGGGAGATAATCATGCACTCTAAAAAAAAAAAAAATAAATAAAATTTTGACATCTAGCGTGAGGCGTATTGTGGACGAATTTATGTGCCGTCCGATAGCTGATCACAAGAGCACAATACATTTTTCCATGAAGTGGTATTGTTGCAACCCATTTTTAAAATAAAAAATCATCTTCGCCAAAATGTTAGTTCTCTTGAAGTGTGTGAGATTTGTGGCGGCTTGAAAACTCACCGTGATATGGCCAAGTGGTGGCCAACTTTCATGCCGTTGATAGCACCAAGCAAGCATTCGAAAACATGTCATTGATCCAAACGTTCCGACATCATGGGGTTTGATGAAACTTCAGAGTGACAGGATTGCCCGTTTTCTTTTAAATATGTTTGTACCCATGCTGCACACAAATAAACAGTGACCCTATACGTCAAACTTGACCTTCAAGATGGCTACCATGAGTGGTTTGCGATCCTTGTGGCTCCCTAAGGAAAGATCACACCGATAAGGCGCAGTCGGTGGTTGTGCGATCCCTCATAATTTCCAATCGGTAGTTATTAATTCTGTTGATAGTGAAACGTTCGACGGTGCGTTAAGCTTGGATTTTCGGCAAAACGACAATCTATTCTCAACGGTACGCCCTGTTCAAGACATAAACCAACACAACATCTAGATTTTTACAATTTGCTGTAAATTTGGCATGTAATCTATTATGTTCATCGCTAGCGGTACATACGGTATATCTGGATGTAATATACGATGAATCCAATTTCGAGTGTAGTAAGATTAAGAGACGAAAAATAATTTGCGGTCCTCAATGAAATTGGACAGTTTGGAGCAGTTTCTTGCAGTGGTTTGAACCGTCGTCTTTGGGAATTAGACTTTCCGAACAGGCGGAATGCTACCTTTCTGCCAAGAATGACTCCTCCGGAAATGTGTCTTATCGACTTGGGGAGTGATGATGCAACTACGAACGATTGCACAATGGAGCCCAATCCCGGAAGTACCTCTACTGCACAACAGGCAACCGAAGATATCGCTCAACAAAGCCCCAGCCAATATTCCAGCTGTCTGTGTACTGTATGTTGCCTGCCGGTTTGCCTGTTACGTTGTCTTTTCAAATTTTCTACAAAATATGTAGTTTTTACAATACTAATGTTATTTTTGGGGTGTGCGTTTTTGTTTCTTAAATAGTCGACTAAATATTAAGGATACGCAGAGATCACTGAGCACATCATCGAGCCAGCTAATGGCGTTCATTTTTTCCATCAACTGCAGCCGTCGTCGGAAGGTGCCAAGCGCGGGATGATAGTGGATACTTTCTAGTACTAGAGACTGATTATGGATAAGGTTGAAGCCTTTCACATAAAGAGGTGTGTAGCAAGTTATTCCTGTATGTAAGGAAAATGAATTCTAAATGTAAAAATCACTTTCACAGTGCTGTTCTTCTATTTTTTTCTGTAGTGGATCCGTTTCGGTAAGATATTGTTTTGAATCATTTCGAATTTTAAAGAAATTCGTATGAGAGGCTCCCCTTAGACTTGCGGACAACAGTAACACAGTGCAAATTCGGCGTAGTATGATCCCGATTCACAATAGATACGTATTTCACTTCTTTGGTTAAAATGAATCAATTAAAGGGATGGGAAAAATAGTAATATTGTTTTTTTTTCTTTTTTCCTACAGTTTGAATGGTTCTCTTAGCAATATGAATGCTAGTTCTAGTAAATTACCACTGTCGTAAAGAGGTCCAGAAAGGTAAATGATGCGGAGATCAATATAGGTGCAAACTTAACTATCTAATGTCACAAAACTGCCATATGCTTAAGAAAGGAGCAAAAACTGTAAGTTTCTTTGTAACTGTATGTTATGCTATGTATGTTAGAAGTAGACATTTGAATATTATGCATTGAAATAAATAAATTTTACTACATTAAAAACACCGTAAAACTAATCATACATTCCCACAGCCTTCATCACATAACGGCTTAACAAATAGCAAGTTATTTTCTGTTTGGGGATCCGTGTACCATCCTTCCATTGACCATGAGCAAAGTAATTGTCGTATATAGCAAACAAACCAATCGTTGTTTAGATGAGATTTGAAGTATGGTTTGACTTCTTGTTGATTGTAGGTGCAGGCTACATTTGAAAGAAATACTGTTAAAGCATAATGTAATTTTTATCTCAATCCTAAATCTTGTCTAAACCATTTGTAAAACGAGAGAAGCTATAAAATATTCATTTTTCTAATCGTATCTCAGCAACAGCACTGTAGAATACGTTTCGTAAAGGAGTTTCCGTTGTAAACAATACTTCCTTCGATTCAAAAACATTGAAGAAATTCACGGTCCAATCATGGTCCTGGTTTTCTAACCATATTAAACATTATAATAGTGTAAAATACGCAAATATCGGTTTAAATATGAAACAAAATACGCATGGCAATCACCAATTAATCGAGATCATTGCTGTTTGTTTGCGTCTAGAATAGTCAAGATGGTTACAACACACTATATATCTAGTAACCTTGCAACGATATGACATTTCCCGGCAAACAATTGGCAGCTAGTTTGTGGGCGAGGGGTATGTTGCGGATAGCTGAAACGGGGTGAGGAGAAGAAAACATGAAAGTGTGTGTAAGAAAGTAAAAAAGTGTTCGTGTTTGGTTCGTATGAAATGTAGGTCTATTTCGCTTCAACCATGCACGTTCTCTTTCTAACTACCGCGAAATATTG
>KI915048.1:6072654-6112631 GCA_000473445.2 Anopheles farauti
ATGTAATGCAAAAAAATTGACTGCCTAGCCTTCACTGTACAGAAAGAAAGGAGGGGAATAAAGCGGTAAAATAACTCACGCATACACACGCACGAATCGTATACGTATACGAAATGCGCATGTGTGCGTCGCCGAAGATTACTTAGGATCGGCAGCCGAGTCGGCGGTATCAAGATTTGTACAGTTTTTTTGCCCGGAGGGTTGTTCCATGTTTATTGTTGGAAACACTTTTGGTTACAAAATAATCTAGTTCTTCCGAATTTTGTGGTATTTGATGCGAGTAAATTTGTGTTTCTTACTACAAACTTAACGTTTTGTTTAAATTGCTAGACAAGCGATACTTGGTGACTGCGAAGTCGCAATCAGTGCAACGCAGAGCCTTCTCTTACTAGCAGCTGCAACGTTTTCGAGTGATTCATCGTATAACGTCGTAACTTGGGTGTGACCCACTTGTGGTTAGCAAAAGCAGAGTATTCAGCCCAGAAATGTCCTCCCGCAAGACTGCCGGTCGTCGTGGTACGACGAAGAAGCGTGCCCAGCGCGCCACTTCAAACGTGTTCGCCATGTTCGATCAGGCGCAGATCGCCGAATTTAAGGAGGCGTTCAATATGATCGACCAGAACCGGGATGGATTCATAGAGAAGGACGATTTGCATGACATGCTGGCATCTCTCGGTAAAAATCCGACTGAGGAGTACCTGGAGGGGATGATGAACGAGGCGCCTGGTCCGATTAACTTCACCATGTTTCTGACACTGTTCGGTGAGCGGCTGCAGGGCACGGATCCGGAGGAGGTCATCAAAAACGCGTTCGGTTGCTTCGATGAAGAAAACACGGGTGTCATCAACGAGGATCGGCTGCGTGAGCTGCTAACGTCGATGGGCGACCGGTTCACGGATGAGGATGTGGACGAAATGTTCCGCGAGGCGCCAATCAAGAACAGTCTGTTTGATTACATCGAATTCACGCGTATTCTCAAGCACGGTGCCAAGGAAAAGGACGAACAGTAGTTGCGAGCAACGTTCGTCTCGCCCGTCTCTGCTTCCGGTAATCTCATTGCCGTCTTCTATCGGTTCAAAATGAAACTATTCCTGTATTTGCATTTTAGTTTTTACCCGCCGCCAGTATTCCCCGTTTTCTTTCATTAATGGTATTCGGTTCTATTGCTTTCTTGCTAACTAAACTATATCCCATTGGTACGTAAATTTAAAACGATACTAAAATAAACTTTTCATTGTAAGGATGTTGGCAAACAAGTGGTATATTGTGCACCGATTTTATTTCTCTTCCATTATGCAGTGTAGTGAGGCAAACCAACAAAATGTGCTGCACTAACGGTATTGATCGAAATTAACTTAAAATTCCCATCCACGATACTCTTTCAGTACAGCGGTGTTATCCTTGCGCATTCTCCTTACCGCGCTCGCTTCGCCCTTCGGTACCAACCGTTTTTTCATTTCTTTCTTTTCACGCTGCTGTATATCTCCCTTTATCCGGTCACTGACGATCGACGGTGCAATCGTACTGGCTGTGGTAGAATACGATCGTACACTGCGCGCATCGTCCAGCAGCTTGCGCACCATAGCCATGCGATACTGGCGCGAAGTGGTGTCAATCGGTACATCTTCCGGCTCGCTTTCCGGGTCATCGGACTCTACGTCAACCCGAGGAGCTGTTTCACGTTCTTTCGACTGCTCGGTAGGGAATCGATCTTCCTCCTCTTGGCGCTGTTGAATGATGGAAAGATTGCCGGGTTCAATCGCTTCCTGTTCATCATGCTCTGGTGTTTCCAACTCGGCTTCATTGGACATTGACTGTAAATAGCTGAAAATGGCGGCGTTGTGATCTTTCTTTTTCGGCTCCTTTGCTGGTAACGTTCCTTCGGCAAATTTAACTTCTTCCTCCAGCTTTCGGCGACATTCTTCCAGCTCATTTTCATCGACGCAAGGTTCGCGTTCGTCGTGTCGCTCAAATGCTGGTTCTGCTGTGTCGGAATCGGTGTTATTTTCGGCATCAGATGGATACTGTTCCGATGCTTCTGATTTGTTTCCCTCGTGGTATTCTTTGAACAGATCATCTTCCATTTCCTGCGTGAAACCATAACCCGAACACAGCACCTCCCGATCGAGCTCATCGTCACGCTCTAGATCGCTAAATCGTGGATAATCCTCACTTTCGTAACCAAACTTCTTACGGAACAGCTCCCGTACACCCTGTACGTCCCGATCGAAGTACATTTCGGCGTTCGGATGGGAGGTGGAAACCATCTGCGGAAAATCGATCAGAATCGGTTGCTGATCCTTGGTGATCATGATGTTAAACTCATTAAAATCACCATGTATGACACCACAGTTGCCCAGTCGAACGATAAGATTCATCAAATCGTCGTACAGAGTTTCCACGTTGCCCACCTCGGACACGTTCGTGAGCGGATATCCGTCCACGAGATCCATTACCACGCAGTGACGGTTGAAATCGATAGGCTTGGGCACTGGGAATCCGCGTTCATATAAAGCTGTCATGTAAGCAAACTCCCGTGTGGCCGAAATGCGGGACAGATAAAGCCAGCTCATCCGGTGTCGTTTGCCATGATAGTCACGCTTTTCGCGCACGTTGCGGAAACAGATACGACCAAGCCGGTGTAGCTTCAAGCATAGCGACTGTCCATCCTCGTTGGCCACGGTGTAGATGTTCGATTCTTTACCGACCCCGATCTGATTACCAAAACCCGCGATAGCTCCACGTAGTGTAAGGGATTTCAGTGCTAGATAGTCATATCCAGCGTTTGTCAAACGATATCCATCAACTGAGCGAGATTAGCAATTGAAAGAATCAATATCAACTAACAAATCCTAAGAACGTCGACCATGATGATGGTTACTTACAGCGTTTGCCTCGTTCGTACGTGAGAAGCTTATGTTTGCACAGTTCCCGCAGCAGTTTATGTATTCCTCCAGCCTTCAAACTCGCAATAGCGGCCACCAACACTCCCGGCACAAGTTCGTGGTTTTTCATTCCCATCTCGATCTGAGGAAAACATTTGGCTTAGCATGCGAACTGCGTAGGTACTGGTTTCACGACTTACCGCTGTCAATATCCGAAAGTCCTCCTTGGTGAGGTAACGAAGTATCGTTACATCGAGTTTCCCCATGGCTGATGTTTCTGTTTTACAACCCTTTAAAACAATTTAACCGGGGTTATTCCTTCTACTGCGGTTCCTCGTGCTTTTCCAAAGTTGCTTCTGTTTACGTTATGCTGTCAAAGTGAATATGACAAACGCACAAGATTTACATATATAAAAACGTTTGCGATAATAGCAACCCAGGTGTATATACGTAATGCGCGGATTATAAACAGCGAAATTTGGAACCGGATTGTGGTAAATTGCAATAATTCAAAGCGAACCACTTATGGTGCTATCAAATATAATCATTAATGAAAATTACATGACACAGATGCAGTTCTATGCTCTGGCTTTGGGTGATGCTGACAGCGGTGCCATTTGTTCATGGAACCAAGCCACGTATGGGTGGATGTAAAAAACTGTGCGGGAGGGACGAAACGTACATTCGGGGGAAAAATAGTAAACGTCACTACTGTGAGTTGGAAGTTATGGTGGAAGTAGGAGAAAAGTGACACAAATTCAATTGGTTCCAAAGAAAATTTCACCCCCTGCGTTTCTAGTTCGAGTTCCGTGTGCCATCCATTGGCATCCCGGGCAAAGATGTCACCACCCGGGAATGGAATATTCGTCGTCCGGGGTGAAATCTCCACTCTGACGACGGCGATGCGCCGCGGGTCAAGGTGGAGCTTCAACACGTACCAGGTACACTAGGGCAGCCAGCGAGCAATATCACAGCGAACAGCCGCTGTACACGCCACCATCTGGAACCGTACTACATGTTGTGCGGTCTTGCGATTGTGGCTTGACCCTTGCGGAATCTTTCACTCCGGTGTAATTTAATGATATTCCGTTTCTCGCTCCACATGCGACAGGATGATGACAAGGATGTGCTGCTAAAGAGTTTTCAAGAGCTGAGGGAAATCCTTCTGCAAGTGGAAGATCTTCGATTGGTGGAGCCGAGTGTTTTTCTTGCACCGTTTTTAGACGTAATTCGATCGGAAGAAACAACAGGTCCCGTTACGAGCCTCGCACTGTCGGCGGTCAACAAATTCCTGTCGTACGGTCTGATCGATCCAACACACTCGACTCTTGCGGCCACGGTGGAAAACATTGCCGATGCGGTGACACACGCACGCTTCGTCGGCACGGACCAAACATCGGATGGGGTGGTGCTGATGAAAATCATACAGGTGCTGCGTACGTTGGTGCTCAGCCCGGAGGGTAGCGCACTGTCGGACGAAAGTATGTGCGACATCATATTGAGCTGCTTTCGGTTGTGCTTCGAGCCGCGTCTGAACGAGCTCGTGCGCCGTACGGCGGAGAACGCACTGAAAGACATCGTGCTGCTTTTGTTCATGCGACTGCCTCAGTTCGTCGAGGGTGGCAGCTACAACACACTGAAAACGCTCAAGATGCGTTCCAGCTCGATGGATCAATCGGGAAAGCGAAGAAAATACAGTAAAACGGCCGCGAAGGAGGAACAGAAACCAATCGTATCGTCGACAACGACGTCAACGACTACAACGACGGTTCCGAAGATTGTTACTGCTACCGATGACGCTTCAAATGCGGCCAGTTCTGGGGATGAACCGGTCACACCGGTAATGCTCACCGCACCTAATCGTTTGAAGCCCCATCCACTGTCAACGACGCCGGCCACACCGGCGGGCGTAATTGTCGATCTGCAGGGTACGATTTCACAAACTCCCAAAGGCTCCAACCCGTCCGATGGCTCGGAACGTCAGTCGGGAGAGGGTGGTGGTTCGGGAGGGGAATCGGAGCTGGAACCAGCGTCATCCCAACACGGTTCCGGCGGTGAGGAAACCGCACCTTCTGATCCATCGTTTGTGAATTCCGTAGGGGTTCGGTTTACCTCGCAGCAGGTGGATGAAGATATTCCGTCGGTCACTACCGGGACGACGGTTTCCCATGTCCCGTACGGATTACCCTGTATCCGGGAACTGTTTCGCTTTCTGATTTCGCTTTGCAATCCCATGGACAAGCAGAACGGCGATGTTATGATACACATGGGACTGACTCTTTTAACCGTTACGTTCGAGGTGGGCGCGGACAGTATCGGTCGGTACGATTCGCTGCTTGCGATCGTGAAGGACGATCTGTGTCGCAATCTGTTCGCGCTGCTTGCCACCGAGCGAATATCGATCTTTGCCGCAGGTTTGCAGCTATCTTTTTTGCTGTTTGAATCGCTCCGGGCGCAGCTAAAGTTTCAGCTCGAACACTACCTCACCCGGGTGGCGGACATGATTATGAACGACAGCCCACGGATACTGTATGAGGCGCGTGAACTGGCCATGGATAATTTACTGCAGCTGTGGCGCATTCCGGGCTTTGCGGCCGAGTTGTACATCAACTACGATTGCGATCTGTACTGCTCGAACCTGTTCGAGGATCTGACGAAGCTGCTGTCGAAGAATACCTTGTCCGCCACGCAAGCCATCTACAGCATACATACGCTATCGATGGACGCGCTGCTCACGATCGTCGAGTCGATCGAGCGCAATTGTGTGCAGGCGAAAAATGGACAAAAACCGAAGTATATGCGACATTCGCGTAATAATTCCTACGCCACAACCGCCAAAATAGTACCGGAGCATGCGGTTTCCATGGGATTACAGCAGCAGCAGCAGCAGCAGCAGCAGGTTGTACTCGATCTAGAAGGCACTGATATAGAAGACGTATCTGGCAGCACATCGGAACCGGTAGTAGCAGTGGAGAACATTAGCAAATTTCTGCACACTAGTCAAAGTGATCGAATTGCCGGCAGTGCGAATGGTGCCGTCACCGACGGCGTTACGCCACTGATGTCCGCAACATCGCCGCAAAAGCTAACGCACGAAGAACTGGCGGCAATCAAGCGCAAGAAGCGCCTCCTCACGCAGGGTACGGATCTGTTCAATCAGCGTCCCGAGAAGGGCATACAGTTCCTGCAGGAGAACGGTCTGCTCAATCCGGTACTCGATCCGCACGAGGTCGCACAGTATCTGCGTGAAAATTCCGGTCTCGACAAGAAGATGATCGGAGAGTACATTAGCAAAAAGAAGAACGTGGAGAGCCGCATACTGGAGGTGTTTGTGAAGTCGTTTGATTTCACCGGTCTGACCATCGACCAGGCGCTTCGGTTGTATCTGGAAACGTTCCGGCTGCCCGGCGAGGCACCGTTGATTTCTCTCGTGATGGAACATTTTGCCGATCATTGGCATGTAAGTGGAGAAGGGTTGGGAATATATTGTTTTGTTTTTTCTTCTTTAACCCGCTCTGTCCTATTTGCAGGAATGTAATAACGAACCGTTCGCCAATACGGATGCCGCCTTCCGGTTGGCGTACGCGGTGATCATGCTGAACATGGATCAGCACAACCATAACGCGAAGCGACTGAATGTGCCGATGACGGTAGACGACTTTCTGCGCAATCTGCGCGGTTTGAACGGTAATTCGGATTTCGATCAGGAAATGCTGACCAAAATTTATCACGCTATAAGGTAAGTGAAATATTTGAGTGTGATGTTTCGAACATGCGCCTGTGGCCTGCTGGTCGATGGTTGGTGAGGTTTTTGAAAGCTTCCGTAAGTAATTAGGACCCATTTTGATTGCTAATTATCCAAACAGAAATGAGGAAATCGTTATGCCCGCGGAACAGACGGGGCTGGTGCGCGAGAACTACCTCTGGAAGGTTTTGCTACGTCGCGGTGCTACAAAGGACGGTACCTTCCATCACGTGTTCGGTCCGCAGCACGATCGCGAGCTGTACCGCGTGATCCAGGGCTCGACGCTGGCCGCGCTCAGCTTCGTGTTCGACAAATCACTCGACAATGCGCCGCTCTATCAGAAGGCGATCGGTGGTTTCATAAAATCAGCCGCCATTGCCGCCCACTTCCAGCTGCACGGTGACTTCGATGCGCTCGTGCTGACGTTGTGCAAGTTTACGACGCTCCTGACACCGCCTCCGAACGATGCGAACGAAATCACGGCCAGTGTTGCGTTCGGGCAGAACGTGAAGGCACAGCTGGCGATGCGTACCGTGTTCGGGTTGATCCACGAGCACGGTGATTGTATGCGAGAGGGTTGGCGCCACACGACCGATGTGTTGCTGCAGCTGTTCAAGCTGAAGCTGCTACCGAAGCCATTGATGGAGGCGGAAGATTTTTGTGAATCCAGTGGTAAGGTGACGTTGTTGCGTGAACCGAACCCACTGCCGAAGACGGAAGCGGGTCTGTTTAGCTCGCTCTACTCGTACCTGGCGAACGATGGCCAGCGGCAACCATCGTACGAGGAGCAGGAGGTGATAAAGCTGTCCCGGAAGTGCATACGCGACTGTCAGATCGAGCAGATCGTGAATGAATCGAAGTTTCTGCAGCTAGAATCGCTCGAGGAGCTGATCGGGTGTCTGCTGACGATGATAGTGCCACCGGAGGCACACAAATCTACCGGCGCGCTGTATGCGGAGTGTACGGTGGTGTTTCTGCTCGAGCTGCTCGTAAAGGTGTTGATACAGAACCGCGATCGGTTGCTGCCGGTTTGGCCACGGGTGCAGGAGAAGCTGTACGCGCTGCTGGTGGGTGCTTCGTCGAACGAGTACAACTATCTGCTCCAACGGACGACGGTCGCACTGCTCAAGCTGGCCATCTATCTGATGCGCAACGAAGAGATCTGTTCGACGATCCTGCAGAGCCTGCGGATGCTGCTGGCGCTCCGGCCCGCTGTCATACTGGCCATCTCGAAGCCGATTTCGATCGGTATGTACGAGTTGCTGAAAACCAGTGCCCAAAACATCCACACCGAAGCGGATTGGGTGATTGTGTTCACCGTGCTGGAGTGTGTCGGTGCGGGCGCAATGCCACCGGAGTACGCATCCGTCGAGCCGGTGGCATCGGTCGTTGGCGTCGGTGCAAAGTCGGAAGGGACGGTGAGCAGTGAGGAAGATTCGGGACTGCCCGGTGATCGTGGGTACATTTCCGATTCTGAGCTGAGTACGGCCACGTTGCCGCTGTTGCAGGCGATCCCCACCCCACCGACCGTTCCGTCGCCGCCCGGTCAACCGGTACCGAGCAGTCCGACGGCGGGTGATGCCGGTGCGTGGATAATGGTAAACAAGGACACGATCGATCTCGTGACCGGTAGTGGTGGTGGTTCCGGTGGTGGTGGCGGCGGCGGCGGCGGCGGCGGCGGCCAGTCACCCGCCACCCCGATACGGCACTCGATCCAGTATCACTGCAAGCTGCTGGAACACTCACCGTTCGCGCTGGTGAAGTGTTGGGAAAGTCTGGCGTTTATTGTGCGGAATGTGGCACACATCACGCCCTACAACTTTGAGAGCTGTGTGCGCTGCATTCGCACATTTGTCGAAGCGTCCATGGGCCAGCAGCAGACCCAGCAACAGCAGCACCATACGTTCCGCAAAAAAGCCGGTGGTGGCAAGGATCGGCAGAGGAAACGGATGGACGTTGCGTCGCATGCGAGTTCGGGGATTTCGTCATCCTCCTCGTCCTCGGTGGCAGTAGACAGTAGCGACAGCGAATCGGAAGAGCTGCCGGAGCGCTATCAGTCCATATCGATTCAGCTGCTCGACCTGATGCACACACTGCACACGCGCACGGCTCAGATTTTCCGCTGGTGGGCGGAAGAAGGAGGCGCTGTACCGCAATGTTCCTCGCTCTGGTCACAGGGATGGTGCCCGCTGCTGCAGGGTATAGCGCGCCTTGCCACCGACCAAAGACGCCAGGTACGCACCAGTGCCATCACCTGCTTGCAACGGGCGCTTCTTGTGCAGGATCTACAGACACTGACCGGGCTCGAGTGGGCTGGATGTTTCAAGCAGGTAAAGTGGTTGTAGGGAAGCCAGAGGGGGGTGGGGTTCGGAGAGCGATTGAATAGTTGATTGACACATTGGTTTTCCTCTGGGTGTAGGTTCTGTTTCCGCTGCTTAAGGAACTGCTGCAGGAGAAGGCGACCGGTCAGGTGGAGGTGTCTCTGCTGGAGGAGTCACGCATCCGGACGGCGACGATCATGTCCAAGGTGTTTCTGCACCATTTGACGCCGTTGATCGCGTTGCCCAACTTCCAGGAACTTTGGCTGGAGATACTGGACTACTTTGAACGGTTCATGACCGCCGGTTCGGACATGTTGTACGAGGCGGTGCTGGAAAGCTTGAAGAATATGCTGCTCGTCATGCATTCGGTAAGCAGAAACAACGTGCGGGCAACCGCACACTGGCACACTGGCCACTGGTGCCTGTGGAACAGCCCTTTTAACAGTGTTCGTTCGTTCGTTCGTGCGCAGGTTTGTGTGTTTCACAATACGGATGGAGTGACCCATTCGATGCTATGGGACGTTACCTGGCAGCGGATATCAGGCTTTCTGCCTAATCTTAAGGATGAACTGTTCAAACATGAAGGTAATGCGGTGGTAATTGGTGGAAAACCTTTTGCACGGATCATTCACATTCGTACTGTCATTGCAGCCGCTCGGGCATCGGTTAGTATTAGTGGCGACGGAACGGCGGGAGGAAACGCCAGAAATGTGCCAGTTCCGGTAGTTTCGACTGATCCTCCTTCACTCGCCGGGGAACAGCAGCACGTGCTAGACGGAGGGCAGATAAACAACAGCACTGTGGTGGGAGACAGTGTCAATCCACGCGTTGTCCTCCATCCCACCACACCCATTTCCGACCGTTCGTCACCTCCGGAATCGTTCGTTGCGCAACATCTTCCATCGGCTGCCCCGGTTGAGGTGCACCGCACGCCGGTGCATCGTGTGGCACCGAACAATCTGCTCATGAACACCGCGACTTCAAGTGATTTTAATGCACTTCCATTGGTGTTACCGCGTGTCGCAACGCTTCCGCCACCGGAATCGTATGCTTCAGCAACAAACTTGCTTCATTTGACTCCCACGCACACCCAGCAACACTCGGCAGCCACTTCATCGAACATCATCGAACTGCCGAGCGGGACGGAAAGGCAAACGGAACCATCCACCTCCCAACCGATACCCGATCTAGAGGCTGGTAATGTGCCCATAAGCCACCTGCTGGCCGGATCGCAGTATCCGTCCCTGCAGCACGTACCGATCGGTATCGCGCAAAGCTTCGCTTCGATGTTCGTGCAACCGAATCCGGTCCCGGTCGCGGATGCTTCCGACATCTATTCGGACTACGCGAACGACCCGTACAATCTGACACTGCAAATGGAGCTCCCGAGCGATGGCATCGCAGAGGCGCGTACGCCGAGGAACGAGGAAACCAAACAAATGACGACCACGGCCGAACCAATGCCAACGACGACCTCGACAAGCTCGACGACATCGATGACGATGCCATCTGCCCAGCTGGCGAACGTGTTTCAATCGGCGCAATATTTTAGCTTCCCACCCAGTGGCCATACCATACCGCCCGGGTCGGAGATGCTGTTCGGCGAACCGTAAGCAGCAGCGACGTCAGCTGACGTTATATCAAACATTCCTTGGACAACAGCCGTCGTATGGGCTGCTGTGATGCGTCGATGCGTCGAAACAGTGCACATTGTTGCTACGTTACTGTATTCATTATTTTTAGACGTGTGTGAGTACGACGGATGAGTGAGATGCGCGAACCGTAAGCATGTTTTAAAAAACGCACTACATTACTCCACACTTCTAAGGACATGGTATTTATTTGTGTTAAGGTGAAGATGCTAACCTGTTTTCTTTGCAATGACAAAATGAAGAAATCGCTGTTTGGTGTAAACGAGCTAATCGAGAAGGAGCAAATCGTTCACTAGCTCATTGTTATCCAATTTTAATTCCACTTGTATTTGTGTTTCGGTTTCTCGGTCGACTACTGTTCGTTCCACTGCTCTTAGTCTTTCGTATGCATGAGTCGTTAGCTAACGTTGTTGGCCTCCCATAGGGGACGGTAGAGGGTCGTGTATAGCCGTACTATGATCACGTTGGTGTTTTTTAATCAAATTATGACTATGTATCTACTATTCACGAGTCATTCTTCTTTTGTTCTTTAATCGTCAACTCTCTCACCGAACGAAACACGATCGGGGGCGGCACTCATGCACATGCGTACCGTACGATAGCAGCAGATGTACGATGTTCAATAGCAAAATGAGATCAAAAATAAATATATTACAAACATTATACTTATTATGAAGTAGTCTATTGTCCTTTATTTTTACCTCGCATCGGCTACGTTGCAGTGGCGGCTTCTGTGCAAAATATTGCGAGCAACTGTTCCGCACTGTGCCGACAGCCACTTTTTTCGATTACGATAGTTTTCTGGCGCGACTTTGATCCACGATCCAGACTGATGTCACTCTTTCGTAGATCCAACAGTTTGGACAAATATTTGATCAGTTCCGTGTTCGCTTCCCCATCGATCGGTGGAGCAGCTGTTGTGAAAGAGGGACCGTGAGAATGTGTTCTAAATTGAACGGTGTTTTTTGCTTACCTATCTGACAACCAATTCCCTCCTCACTAACATCCGTTATACCGCTTGCCTTTGCTCCCGGTTTGGCCAGAATTTTTACGATCAAGTTTCCGGTTTTAGCATCTACCAAAACGGGACCGATCGGGGTAGGAGTGCTGGTGGATTCGTCTCTGCCTGGTTTCTTACTCCCTTTGGAAGATTTTTTTGACATGCTGGCAATGGTTGTCGAAATTAGAAGTTGCCGGTTAATTAGAAGATTCGAGATACACTGTAGCGACATCGACGAGACGAGAGCCCGCTCGGAAAAAGGAGTTTTGTTTACAAACAGCTGATTTTGACATTTATTTGCCACGAAATGCTTGCAAAAGTAGCTCAGCCGGTGTGAAACTAAACAAGGACTGAAAAGTCTGTTTTTTATAAGCACTTCAAGAACGCAATCCATAGAATATGAATTATCATTAAGAATCAAATTAAGAAAATGTGAGAAATTGTTCTCTAGTTCCGGTGCTTTCTTCGATGTAAGTAAGAAAAGCAAAGCGTTTCTTATCATGGTGAAAGCCTATGTGGCGAAAGGTGGTCTCACCATGACATTGATTGGGGTTTGCTTCGTTTGACCTCATTCGTTTCTCAAGACGCGATTATCAAGCATTTGCAAGGAGTGCGCACTATTTGTTCGGAAGCGTTTACTTCGTAACTGAAGTGGGTGTTGTGTAGTTTTAGAATTTTCCCCCATCAGAAACAATTTGTTAAAATGTGTAAACTAATGCATGTTACCACAATGCATTTAATAGTCACAATTAAGCAAATCACAAAGTTGCAGTGAGTCGATAATTAGCAAGACTTTTGAATTGTATGACACTTGTTGACGATTGATTACTGGTGGCGTCGTCCTTTTGTATATGCTATTTGTACACAAACCTTATATAAGGTTAAAAAGTGAAAGTCAAACCAGTTTCTCAGTCTACAAACATATCACCAAACGATCGCAGCCCTAAGTGTTTTGGGTGAAACAGGAAATGAATCCTCTATTTCGTCAGCTTTCTACAGCTCTTCCGTGTGCCAGCAGTTTGAGAGGTTCAATTCGATACGGCTTTGATCTACAGTCGAGACAGCTTCGACAGCGTTTCATCCATCCTTTGGCAAAGACAACGTGCAGCGTACAGGCAATTCGTCGGTATTGCTGCTTTGAGATGAAACCAAAAGTGTACGTCACACGAAACGATTACGCCCGAATTGGGCTGGATTTGTTAAGAGAAGAGTGAGTATTTGCTCATTAAAACGTTCGCTAAACACAATTATCAGTTCGGTTCCATTATAGGTGTGATATTTCAATGTGGGACGAAGGGTATCCCGTGCCGAGGGACGAATTTCTGAAGAATGTAGCAGGCAAAGATGCCATTTACTGTTCATTGAACGATCGGATCGACAAGGAACTGCTTGATCAGGCTGGACCAAACCTTAAAGTCATCTCCACCATCTCGGTTGGGTAAGTTAGGTTTTAAAATGCATTTAATATCTCTAACACTTATTTACAACGAATTTGACCATTCCTCACAGCTACGACCACATCGATGTGAAGGAATGCAAACAGCGTGGAATACGAATTGGCTACACACCGGACGTGCTTACAGATGCAACAGCCGAACTGACCGTTGCTCTGCTGTTGGCCACAGCTCGCCGTATGCTTGAGGCTAATAAGCAGGTACACATCGGTGGTTGGAAATCATGGTCACCGATGTGGATGTGCGGAAGAGGAGTAAAAAATTCCGTCGTTGGAATCTTTGGTTTCGGTCGCATCGGTCAGGAAGTGGCCAAACGTTTAGTACCGTTCAAGCCGTCGCGTATACAGTTCACCAGCCGAACGGATAAGTTCCTAACGGCGGAGGATCTCGGCGTGACGCAAGTGCCGTTTGATGAGTTGATTGAGACAAGTGATTTTCTCATAATTGCTTGTTCTTATAACGTTGAAACGGCGAATCTTTTCAATGATAGCGTTTTTTCGCGTATGAAACCTTCGGCAATATTGATCAACACGAGTCGCGGTGGAGTTGTTGAGCAGCACGATCTAATTCACGCTTTGCGTGCGGGTAAAATACAAGCTGCCGGTTTGGACGTTACCACACCGGAACCGCTTCCACTAGATAATCCTCTACTAACGCTGCCAAATGTCGTGATATTGCCGCATATCGGTAGCGCTGACATCGAGACGCGGATTGAGATGTCGCGTATTACTGCGTGCAACATACTGGCAGGGTTGAAGGGTGTAAAAATGCTATCGGAAGTCTAGGGGGCTACATTATTTTACTACTTACCATTTTGAAAGAGAAAAACCAACCAATGTCGATAATTGTAATAACAAATAAAATGTCCTTTTCCATTGGATTTTCACACAATCATATTTGCGTGTTTTCTTCAGACTTCTATCACGGGTTCCGACTTAGCTTCCAACTCGCATCGGAGGCGAAACCAGTATGACTCCATCGCCACGCACAAAAAGCATCGGAATGGTACGCTTGGTAGTTTTGTAAACCTCCTCGTATGTTTCCTCATCGATTTCTACTGTGGTTACCGTTTCTTCAGCATCACCTAGCACCATGTTGAGATGTTGATCAAATGCCTTGAATAGAAAGACGAGCAAATGAACTATATGTTTTTTTTTACTGCGGATATAGAATCTTACGTGCAATCGGCCTCTCAATTCCCGCTCATATCGCATTTTTACATAAATCTTTTCATCCAAACTAAGACGGATAAGATCCAGGGGTTCCTTCACCGGAATGATAGGCATCTGGAAAATTGGATATCATCGTTTGATTAAATGGGAGCATAGCGATAGTTTTAACCTTGCACACATACCTGTTCTTCCTCAGCCATTTTAGCGAATATTTACTCTGCTATTCCTTCCAAATTAAAGTTCTACGATTCTTTAGACAAAAATGCCGCTTCTTGTTGCTGGAAATGTCGGACGGTGTCGTTTATTGAAGTGTAAACAATTGAAAGTAAGATGGATTTATTATATGGGTTGAATTCTCAATTGAAAATGATTTTGAGCCGAACAGAACACTTTATTTCCGCTGGAAGATAAATAAAATCCTCATATAGTCGAACATAATTTAGAAAACTGAAGTGAGACGATAAAATGTGATGGAATAATGTACCGTTTTTGTAAAATAAAACACAAAATACACAGCGAGGGCGATAGATCGTTGTCTGGTCTTAAACTACTGGTGTTGCTTTGACAGTAGAAGGGATATGTGGGGTTACGACAGTATTCAATACTTGACAAATGTTTGTTTGGAAAAACAACGTGTGCGTGCGTGCCATGTGAGATCGTGAACATCGCGGCATTAGAAGTGAATTTCTGTAATATATCAGCGTAATTAAACGCTACTTGACTTAAGAAACGACGTGTTATTAGTTTTTGGTAAGTATGTGAGTGCGATATTAGAGTTGAGCATATTACGAATGGTGCAACAGAAAAGCCGGCGATCTTTACCGTTACGTGCTGTTGACAATGTGCTGCAGACTCTTCACGTATAGAATCAATGCAGAAGATTACGATTTTTTTTAAACCACTATGTATAGTTGGAGTTTATATGATCTCGGTGAAGTCTGTTTGATAGCATGTGTAGTAAATTGCTTTGAATTCCATACAAAAACATTAATCTCCGACCCCCGGCCGATGGTAACCTAACCTCACAAAACGTTCTTTGATTATCTTTTGTACAGTTTGTTCGAAATGAGTTTCCGTGGGCGCGGTGGTGGTGGCGGCGGTGGTTTCGGTGGCCGAGGAGGACGAGGAGGATTCGGTGGTCGCGGAGGCGGTGGTGGTCGTGGTGGATTCAATAATCGTAGTTTCGGTAACCGAGATGATGGCCCCAAGAATATCATTCCCCTCGGATACTACGATTATCCGTGCCAGGAGGATTTGATCGCCAAAGTGGAAGTGGAAAACGTACCGTTCTTCAATGCGCCTATCTACATGGAGGGCGAGAAGCTGATCGGAAAGGTGGATGAAATCTTCGGAAACTTGAGGGACTTTTACGTGTCGATCAAGCTGAACGACAACATGAAACCGGATGGATTCCAGGTGAAACAGAAATTGTTCATCGATTCGGCGAAACTGTTGCCACTTGCACGCTTCATGCCAGGAAATCAGACGCGTCGACCAGGTGGTCGAGTGGGCAAACCGGGCGGTGGACGTGGTGGGCCTGGTGGACGAGGAGGACGTGGTGGTGGTGGCTTCCGAGGCAGAGGTGGTCCTGGTGGGGCTGGTGGTGGTGGTGGTTTCCGCGGTGGCAACCGTGGGGGTGGTTTCGGTCGTGGTGGTGGTGGTGGTTTCCGTGGTGGTCGTGGCGGTGGTGGAGGAGGAGGCGGTGGAAATCGATGGTAACTCCCAGGCTCCGACCGTTCCTCTAGCGTGACATGGAGCTTAATGTTTAAGTGTGTACGGTAGAATACACAATCTTTGTATGAAATATTCGTGTGTAAGTGATTAATGTTTAAGGTCATGAAAATATATTAGTTGCTTCCAGAACGGGAAGTATCTTCAAGGTTGGTATTACTGTTATTTACTAAATAATGCAAAGAAAACTGTAGTATAAATTATTCCCAATAATCTCAATTTAATAGTTTTCTATGCAAGTCAACACAGTTTACATCTAATCTAGCGGTTTATCATGAGCATTCACACCTACAAACAGGACAACATTTTTTCTCCTCCAACCACCGATCGATGCAGGCTCCGTGAAACTGATGGACACATATTGCCGGTTTTTTGCCTGCTGCTTCGTCAATATTCTCCAAACATATCGGACAAACAAGAGGCATGGCGGTTTCGATTGCTTTCCTGTAGAGTGGAAATGAGAGGTTAGTTAAGAATAGCTTGTAATTTATGGAGTGGTTGTGACCATACGCAGGATCCAAGTTCACGCTAGACGTAACATATCCTATCGCCGTTTCTGCACTGATAACGGCGGGATGCAGGAAGGTGGCAAGAAATCGGATAAGTTCGAACTCATCGTCACAGCAGAAGTCACTGCGCAGCTTAAACTCGTCTTGGTATTGATGCGCACTGGCAAAGCAGTGTCTACTGAGCATATGGTCGGGTAGTTGATTGATGAGTGTGTCGAAAGTTTCCAACCGGAAACACACACATATCGGGCAGCGTACGGCGGCAGGAAGAGAGCAGGTTGGGTTTGGCGCATCAGGGAGCGAATGATGATCGCTGCGCGAATGCTTGAATAGTGCGTCGACGGTCAGTCGGTCAAGGGCACAGTACGGGCAGGTGTAGATACCGATGGCATCGTAATGATCACGGTTTACTTTGCGAGCGTACTTTGCGAGCAGCTCGTTGTACGAGATGAGACGCTGGAGAGGATGTTGTTGTTCTAGGCAGGTAGAACTGGACTTTGGACACACCAGGCAATAGTATGCCCTGCCATTTAGGAAAACTGCATTCGAATAGAATAGCAGTCATAACCGAAATAGAATGTTGATGATTTGAGTGTTGTATTGACCGTTTTTTTCCTATGTATATCTATACCATCAACTATACTTACGGCTCATTACTGAACGACTGACGGAAATGATTCTTGTGTAGCTTCTGCACCGTTCGGAGGAGGACACACGAATGATATGAATGCAACTGGATCGCTGATCGCTTTGGCAATGGGTTAATGCATTGATCCGTGCGGCTGATAAGAGAACGATCGTGTGCGGGTTACCGGAGAACGTCTATGCTATAAGCTATGAGAGACCCGTAAACAAACAACTGCTTACGCGCTGCGCGAATGGTACAGTGTTGGTCGTAATTAACGTCGCAACATACATTATTTTTAGGATATTCTGCTTCTCTTTACAGATGCAGGTTGTAATAAAAACATTCGTAGTTATTACATCACCTGAAGCAAGGTAACACTCACATTCTGCACAGTTTGGCGCGCATATTAGCTGAAGAGATGCTTTGTTAATCTTCTCTTGGACCAACATTCATACGCGACATCAACTGCTGCGTGATGATAAGGACCTGTACAACATGTACGCCTCACTAAACCTGCCAAAACAAAAACATACTGATGTGGTGCAATAGACCGTAAAATAAATAGATGGTCTTGTCTCTTTGAGAAACGTTCCTGCTAGCTATGAAACGATTGCTTTTGGATTCAAGAGGCATATTATTACTAGTGGTGATCTATTACATTTACAAAACTTCAAAATCTTTTACCAATTTGGCTACTGTTTCCTGTGAATGTTTAATTACGACACTATTTTTGCACATTCGCTAGAATTCGTGCGAATCTGTTCAATTAAAAATATTTTTCTGCCACCAAAAAATCGTTCAGAATCGTAAAACGATAGGCAACTGCTACTCACCACTACTCACCACACCGAAGGGGAAATCTCAAATCGTTCTCCTGTTGTGAGGGGAATTGATTTCCACGCCTATTCCATCGTTCATGTTTGCAGCAGCGGTGAATGCAAAAACGGTTATTCTACTGAAGTTTTGAAATATTAAACCATTTTATAACTTTGTGCTGTTGGATTGATAAAAGATTAATCACTGTATGCAACGAAATGATTGCATAATATATTCGTTTATTTGTGGACTATTTTTTTAAATTTTAGATACAAAAACTACTAAAACACTACTTTTAGCTGCCCATGCGATCGAAACATTTTAGATCGTTAGAAAATTAACTGTAAAAACACAACACGAAACTCGGAGTTTTCGCCACCGCATATAATATTCAATCTTGTTGCGCTATCTTGGTGCGACCGTTTGAAATCTCATTCACGCGATACAGGCACTTCTCTTAAAGTATGCAGATTAAACGATTTTTTCTGCAAAAAACAAAACGGTACACCCATACGTCGCGGTGGCAAGGCATGTTTCATCTTATTGAGGTGTGATAGGACTTACGCTGCGAACATTTATACCTAGCGTCATCCAGGCAAGGTCGATAATGCAAACGTAAGCTTCTTTTTCATCTACCATGAGCTTTACATAAACGTGTCTATCGGAAAGGTATCATTGTCTTGATGAAAAAAAAATCACTTTAAAAATGTTGAATAAATTTAAAAGTTTTACGCTCAAAGAAGGATAATCACGATGATCTAGAAACATTCAGAGTCAGTGCAGTGATAGATTATTGTGTTACAAAAAAGGAAATAGACTTGAACGGTGCCATGATTGATAATACTTCGCAGAAAAAGTTACTCCATTAAAATTCCTCGGAACAGATTTGAGCTAGTTTGGCGATTGAGTACATACTTTTCATGTCGAAGCTCGATCGGTGGAAAGAAACGAGCAATGTTGAATTGGCTTGATTCAACAAAGACCAACACTATTAGCCAAGAAATGCTGAGTGGTTTGGCAATATGCTTTGCGCACTGCTCTTTTTCGAGAGTAAAATCCATTTCCTGTCGTCAGCTACCAGGCTTGGAACGTATGTTGAACCCATGGTAGTTCAAATTCTACCGACGTAACGATATTCGGCAGCAAAAAATAATCTGTTGAATCTGCCATCTTATAGTGCGCTCTTGGGAAAGCAAAAGTAGTGTGAAGCAAAATAGAATGGCAAAAAAAACCATTTTAGGTTTACACGATTTTCCTTTTCATGGGCTTATCGGCATCGGCATCGCAGGAGGGAGTTGCTTATCTCGCAATCCATTATTGAATAAATAATCACTTAAAAATGTAATGCTGTGCTGTCAAATATTCCTTGTATAGATATGGAAAATTGAAATAGGCTAACGTGACGCAAATAACTTACTATTTACCTAGAAGGACCTTAAAAATAAATTCATCTTACGAACATGCAAAACATCGGCGCTTTTCACCCTTTGGAACTTGGTGTCTTTGAGCACCTGTCACCCTCATCAATCCGAACAGGAAATAGAACCGTTAAAGAGCAGTCCATTGCGGACATTCACCGAACCGTGAGATATGTCAACGGGAAACTCTGACGATTGGAACCCTGACGTGTATGAACATTTCCACCTCGATGAGTAAACGCTCAGTTAAAGATTAAAAGAGGACCGTTTTAACTAAAAATCCCCATCACTAGGGAACGCAAGGGGCAGATCGAATGATGAAACGGGCCGTCAAATCTCGGACCGGATGTACGGAACTGAAAGTCCTTTTTGGCGATTTGTGTTGCAGTCAAGATACACAAAAATCAAGGGACATTTTTTCACAGCAAAAGTCACCGACCGAGGGAAGGGAAATGGGAAAAACGGGGTTCGGAAAAAATGTCTTCAAATATTGACCGTGGGTCATGGAGTTTGTGCTCGGTGAACATTCTTCGGTAGAGGCGTGGTTGTATTCGAAACCGTCTTGACGGTCGTATTCGTACAGAAGAAACCCATGGATGAGCAATAGTTGCGAAAGCGACTTTGGTCCGGTAGCGTTGTGACTGCTTCGTTTGCCGGCAGTGATAACGGCAGCATCCGAGGACCTTGGCGCTCGATGTTATGCTATTTATTTGGTTATTCTTGGAGTATTTGCTTTCACGTTCCGCTGGAGAATTGTTCGGCACGCCTGATGCTGTCCTTGGAGCATTATTGTCAGCTGGCAACGACGAACTAGGTTTGGCTTTGAATTCCTTTTTGGTCAGCAAAGGTACGAAGAAGTAAAAATCGAAAGCACGGGAAGGAATTTCGGGCAACGAAAGGTGAACGAATTAATCAAGAGTCTACTTTATATTTCTCGTTTTGTCTACACATTTTCATCAACTGTTACGCCTCCACGCCACGGTTCAAACAATGTGCAATCAGTCGGAGATTTTTACAAATATGCCCAAGTTTGATGAATATGTTTTGGGACCGGGTCGGGCGAGCTACGAGCGTCCTTGATCTTGGGTGCTTCGACAGCGAGAGTTTTTCTGACCGTGTGAATGAACGTTCATACCGAACGTTGGGCGTACAGTGGAATCTTTGCACTTTTGTGCTTCCAGAGCCGTAGTGTCGGAGTCAGAAAAGCTTTCCCGGCACGTCGTGCGTGATTGATTGATAACCGGCACGAGGCGAGTCCATTACCTTGAACCGAGCGTTATATCTGCACATCCGGTGGCTTTATTTGCGTCACGTTTCGGGCTGCGATTTATGGTACAGTATACTGCCGACCACTGCAATTTATTACGAATCTGGGTGAGGTTATAATTGGACGGTGGAAGATGCGCTTGTTCTGTTTCAGGCGTAATCGTTTGTTTTTTTTTTGCGTAACACCGAAAGAATACTGCAAAAGTTTCAAATTTCTATTAACCTGCCAATTGTGGCTCATCCGAACTTCCACGAATTATCATACCGGATGGTGTAATAGCATTTGGGAGAGTATGAACATGCGACACCTGTGATCGGAACACGGCTAAGCCCTTAAGGAAAACGTGTTTGGCGCTCGAAATCGGTTTCGGAAATCGGCATTTGGTTACTACTGCTCTCGTGACGTTAGCCAATACGGTTGTGGAGGCTATGGGCCAGTTACTTTCGAGGAAAAAGAACAGATCATGTGATGTAATGGTGTTATTGACATTGTCATAGCCGTCGCAAACCAATAAGCTGAGGTTTCAAATTACTTTTTGCTACCCTCGATGCAGGGAAACACTCGTTCGTGTAAATTGTCTTCTTAGGAAACAGTTGTACACGCAATCGTAGCAGGCTGCGTTGAAATGCGGTCAATTTCGCAACCGAATGTGGGTCAAAGGAAGGAGAACTTTGCATGAGCGTTATAAAAAAAAACATACATGTTCATTCAATCAAAACACAAAATCTGTTTAACCAAAATCCAAGACTGCATCTGACCGAGACTACAATACGAAGAAAATTCAGCGGAGAAAGTAAATAGAACTTTTTTCACCTTCAAAATGCTTGCGAAAAATTTTGCACCATGGTGCTCGTCATGTTACCGGTTATGGCAAATGTTGCGCCACCATTCTTTACCTTCACGGGAGCTCATGAAAAATTACTTCCACGAAAAGTGTGTATCCGTAGCAAAACGACACAACCTAGACCGCTTGCTCGGTGTGTGACTTATGTTGCAAAGGGCAATTTATCAACTTTGTTACGTGAATACGAGAGAGGCCGTACATTAATTAGCAGCATAACGTTCAGCGACAACGAGTTTACGAGTTTTTAATGTTTTACTACAATGCCATGTGGGGAATTTTTTGGATCTGTCGTTTTGCGCTGTGAGCGCTTTGCTTTCTTTTGCATGATGTTTTTGGTGTTTTCCTAGATAACATTTTTGTCACGCTTATTTGGTCCGGATTGGTTTTACACAATTAGTTCTGTAGAAAAATATGTACTGATCCTACGCATTTAGTCGATAATGGAGGTTTATCAGATACAGCATCTGGTATGCACTGGTACACACACACACACAGCTTTGGTTTATTTTTTATTAATTTTCATCACGTACTGCTGGATTATTCACTACCCTCTGCAGTAGGCGTCCCCTATGCGCTGATAGGAAATGAATTATGATAGGAACAGTGTTCACCGTACTAAAAAAAAACATGAACCGTATGATTATTTTCATCCACCATCACAGTAGGCGCAAAATTTGCTCATTTATGTTCCGGTGCGTAAAGTTTTATGTCGGTTTAATTTACGTTTTTTTCATGCCCCGCTCCCCCGCTCTCCCACCCAGAGTTTCACCCATTTGACGGAAGCCATTTTGACGTGTTGTACGGTGTCGTGAGTTATTGCGACCGACACCGGTACGCATTTTCTGGGCGCACGTATTTTTCAAACTGTGACAAATATTTGCTTACGAGTGCATTCTCCATTTAATGAGCCTTATGCTAATTCGTGTACGTCCGGTGTTCAAGCGTTGCCGGACCGGTGTACCAGAAATTCGGAAGTGTCTTCGAAGGTGATACTTGGAACGGAGAACGCTAGAGACGCAATTGTGTGAGATGGGGCAAGACGTCATTAACATAACGCGAGTCCCGTTCGTTGCCCGTTTGTGACATTTTGGGAAATTCTAATAGCCGTTCGACCCTGTTAGCCGAACGCAAAACAAATGCACGGATGTAAAAATAAAGGAATATTAATATTCCGAAATGGGCTATGTAAAATCAAGTGGCAATGGAAGAAACATGCCTCGTGCCATGCATCGGTTTGAGGGGAAGCTGAAGGGAAGACAACGATTAATATAGAGCTCTTACTTAGTACCAGTTTTTTGTGCCCATCAGGCTTTGTTCATTTCTTTTTGTTGCGTAGCTAATAGAAAACCCTAACGATGGACGAAAACCATTCGAGGAAAATAATTAAGTTGGTTAATTTGTTATTTGTTCCGACTTGTCTTCTTCTATCGAGCCGTGACAGAACATTTTGAGAAGAAACGAGCTCAATTAGAAAGGATCGGTCGTTAGTCATCTTGGAAGCATCACGAACATCGTCCGTTTTATCTGATTGTCTTCGTGAATCAACCATTTAATCCACCAACCAAGTTTAAGTATATGTGAAAAAAGGAGTTGCAAAAATCGTTAAAACTATCAAGATGTTCTGTCGAGCATTAAAATTCTATTTCGCAAGTGGTGTTTGCCGTGCTGCGAAGGTAGAAACACAATGTAGCTTTATTGTGCAATATGCACAGTAGCAGCAGAGCAACAACAAAGTTCAATTTGTTTTAAAATGCGTTTCATACAGCCCAACAACTTGAGATAAAACAATAATTTACACCGTTTTCCTTTGCTTGCTTTTCAGCTGGCCTACTCTTTCGAGGCAACCAGTTTGCTCTTTGACGTACATTTCTTGACTGTTCGTATGGAAATTTCTCGCGCTTGCGATCAAATAGTAAAACACACTGTTCTTTAGCACAGAGAGAGACCTTTAGAGACCAATGTTCAACGATTAAATTCAGTTTAGAAAGAAAAAGAATTGCGCAGCATAACCGTACACCTTGGTTGCGTGCGTTTCTTCCATGTGGGTTGGGTGTTTGGAAAGCAAGTGATGAACGCAGTTTTCATGGGGCTTCGTGGCCCCACAGAGTTTGCTAGTTTGCGTATTAATCGGGCCAGAAAAAATGATCAAAAACTTTTCAACATTTCAATTGCATTTCGCTTCACGATGGAAAGGTAAATATTAACAAATGTCGGAGTTATAGGATAATCCCAATAGGGAAAGTTTCCATCCGTTCCACATTGACATAGAGTGCATCTAACATTCCTCCACTCATCAAACTTCTTTTTTTGCTGCCAATTTGTATTTTTCTTCGTTCGCCCAGCACCCTCAGGGCAGGGTGGGATTTAAGGAGGGTTTTTTTTCCACCCGCATGCCTCCACTGTCGAGCTTTGTTGAGCTCTAAGATAATTGGATTTTAACCGCAGGATGCGACCATAAGCAGACCCTACGATCCACTTGCCGCAACCGACAACCGGTGTCGTGGGTTGCATGTTGGCGATTTTAAGTCCCTCGCACCTTCATCAGGCGAAACAATGTGGAAAATTAAATCGGGCCGGCACCGGCAAACAGCTACCAGGCGATTGATTGTTTTTTGATTGTGGTTCCAATAGACTCGGCCACTCAACGATAAGCCCGGCGAGGAAGATGCTTATACAAGTGCTGTTTTGTTTTGCAACCTTTACGTTTTCGCCTTCGTGTGCTTCTGATTTGTTTCTCTTGCAGATCTATTGAAAGCCACAGTTCTGGGAAATATTGCGATGGGTGAGTGGAAAATTGAAAACTGTATCCTATTCAACGTAGCTTGCGTGAATGAAGGAATCATCGTGCTTGATTCTCAGTAGTACTGGAGAATTTTTAGGAAAGGGAAGTTTTCCCATCAATAGTAAGACGTAATGTGTTTTGAAGTATCACTTCTGCCCTCATAGCACTTTCGAAGGGAAACAAAGTTTAGGAAAATAATTGATAGAACTATCAGTAAGTTAATATAAGTCCCGAGTAAAAGCGGTCCCGATCCTCCCAATTGGAACACCCCTCTTTAATGGTTGGATGAGCTTTGGTGCACGATAGATAAACAAGCGATAAAAATCACGTGCCGGCGTATCCTTAATTATCGATGTACACGGCACAACGAGCTCCTTGTCCGGGGAGCCTTTGTTCATTTGCCATCATTCACTGGCCGGTTGCAGACGGGTGGGGTTGGGCGTGTGGGTAGGAAAATGTGTGGAAACCTTTCAAAATTACTATAATTAAGGTTGACAGTGTGGAAACGGGGCGGTCATACGACGGATCAGCCACCCAACCAGCCAGCCAGCCAGCCACACACACACACACACACTCACACATACGAACGGGCACGTGCGCGTTTGTATGCTTCCTGTGGATTGCAGAAGATTGTATCCCTGGGAATGGGTAGGTTTGTCTGGTCGGCTGCCGGAAAATCGCTTGTTGGACGGTGGAAGCAAAATAGAAAACTGTCAAGGTTAGACGTCTCCTAATGGGTGGGTGGTGCCGTTCAGAAAACGACACCAAAAACTGAACAACCCAGGGAAAAAAAAACAAACAAGACAAACGCTCCTCGTCACAGACAATTTCGACTCATCCTTTCAAGGTGTAGAGAGTATGTGTGTGTGTGTTGAAGTTTGTCTTAGACATGGGATGGAGGTTCCCATCAAAAGGTCGTGATTGATCGACGACTATCAGGACGGCGCGGGTACATGGAAAACGTAACGTTTTGTTTACCTTTTACCTTCTACCATCCGGGAAAAAACCTCACTTCGAAGTGTGAAAAGGGTATCTCCGAAACGATTTAAAATGAAAAATTTCGTACGATGGAAAGGGGCACAATTGGTGATTTGTTTTTTTACTATGCCCTCGAACGTTAATGTGAATATGGTTGCTATTACCAACCAGTTGCTGTCGCTGAAAACGGCTGCTTTGATTGCTAACAAATTTGAGATGACATTTTTACCATGTTACTTTGTTCGTTAATCACATTTCACTGTCGTCTGTGAATTTCACAACCGATTTGTTTGAGCTTCACAGCGATGTGGACTATTTAATTATGGTTTGGTTAAGTGGATACGCTTCCCCGCCGTCTTCTGTGGGGAAGACAATTTTTGTATGTACACTGTGTTCTATATGGGTGGTTCAGTGTATGCTTATGAAATTGAATGGCAACTTTAATTGCATCTGAAACACACTCATTCGTATTCAGCTGAGCTGTAGAAAATTTGCTTCTGAATAGATTTTCCTGTCCATTTATCCTGTGGTGTGAGAGTGTAGAGTGAAGTGGAAAGTGTCTTTCCGCAACAGAATGCATAGCTGTATAAAATACATCTTTGTGGAATTTTATAAATTTCACAAAACTACACACACATCATACCATGGTCCGGTAAAATTTACTTATTAGCTCTATGTTCAGCTCCCATCGCCTTACTGGTGGCGTTTTCACCATGACGCTTTTTGTTTTTTTTTTGGTACGTGTTGGCAAAGTAAAAGTTAAATAACATGCAAATTGAGCATCGTTTTCAATGTTTAGTTGCTGTTGCAACTGCACCAGAACGCAGCATGACTTCATCAAAGTGCAATCAAAGTCGCATCGTTGATCGGATTAAAGCTGCGGTGTCACATATGCAGTGATGTGACCCAATGGTTGGTCCCATCTGCTAGGTTGATAGTTGATATGACAAACGTCCGTATTTCCTATACGTTTGAACGGGAAATTGAAACCGTTTTCGTTGCATAGAGGCACTGTTTTTTTTATCCGTACGCAAAATTCTGACGATTCCCCCAAATATAAATCCTTCGCTGCAGGACGAAAAAAAAATACTGGGTCGTTGTTTTCCTTGCTGGCGGATTTTGTTTTTTTACCGCATCGGGTTCAATAAAACCTCCTTCGCACAAGCTTGGAGGGAAAAAGCATATGATACTTTTTCGAAATTCTTCCTGCGGTTCGGATGCGAGCGGCATCATACGCTATGTCGATGTGATGGTAGCAGGTAGCATCTGTGCCTTAGCCTCGTCATCGCCATCGTAATAGAGTGCTGCGTTTGCCAAAGTTTAAGCAATCAATTCGGTTTTAAAAGCATGATTGGCTATTTTGTTGAAGTTTGTCTGTGGTTTTTATTATACCCATCCATTTTTTGTGGAAATGTATGAGATTTAGTAATGTAAAAAACAAAAAAAAAATCATTTGTTCGCATAGCCTGCTCCGTCACAATTTGTGACTGTCAAAAGGTTAAGCAGAACAAGCTGCTGATGGCAATACATCTGTTCATTAGATTTGCGTGTCAAAACACGTGTTATTAACAATTGCCGTTTGTCGAGCTCGTTCCATTTATCGTCGGCAGTAGTGACGGAAGAGAAAATTTATAGAAGATTGAATGGTATGGATTGACGCTTCGCTTCCGCCTATTGAAGAAATTCAATAGACAACCCCCTTACCCGACGCCATCAGGAGTTGGCAGGCTGAAGATGATGTACTTCCTCTTCAACAGTGTCCATTCATCAGTAGTATTCATCAGTTTCCGTTCCGAAACATTCTCGAGCTGTTGAAGGATCCTTGCCTTGCAAAAGGAAACTGCTTTCCGTTGCACAGAGACTCTAACCAACCGGCTATCACGAAACCCGATTTGTATGTGTTTCAACGATTTTCCGAGTGTATGGAATTTGTGTAGCGTACACATACTATCGCCGTTTGGACGATTCTCTTCACAGTGCACCATTGGTCGACGGTTTGTGTGGCAATTTGGCAAAATGGAGAGAAATGGTGCGAAGAAATATTCAAATTTATGCCACAAACGCTACGCTGAAGAACGCTTTTCAATATGCGTAGAAAACAAATGCTGGTAGAAGGAAGGAATTACATTGCAAATAATACCATTCCGTGCTTATTTCATACATTTACACTTGCAGAACGATGTTCCTCGCCTGCTCCGATTGGGGTATGTTCACCCAAAATGCACAGTTGAATAATATAAAATAATCAGGTAGCCGAAGCAGTCGGTGGGTCTGCGTTATGGCTACAACATTTTTGGTATAGCCTTCACATTATATCGCATTTGGTTTAGCGGTTGATCAAACGAACGAAGGAACGAACATCGAGGTTGAATCCGTCTTCTTATAATCAAAATAGGAATTTCTGTTACCGAAATCGGTATGGCAAAGAAAAGCAACAATAAATGAAACCGCTCGAGGTTTGCTCGTTTGTTGCTATCTCTCCTCAAGCGCAGTTCAGTGCTCATTTGAAGCCTTCGAAGGGAAAACGAAGGCTTCAATATTTAATAAAACACGACAGATTTACTTTACTGCTTCCCGTGCTCACCAAAAGCGCTGCCCTCGAATTGTGGGGAAAAAAAGGAATCCTATTTCCCGCCGAGACAATCGTTTCACACACAACCAACCGAATTGAATGGTGGTATGCGGCGGTATGCGCAATAAAATTTGGTATCACATTCCGATCGCGTGTCTTTCTTTGGTACGTACCATTTATTCATAGCACCAGCAACAGCAGAGCTCTCTCTCTCTCTCTCTCTCTTTTTCTCTCTTCTGCAAGACAAGGAAGCAGTTACGCGGAACAACTTTCTTGTTTTTCTGTAATTTTATGGCCACACGTAGTGGCACTTCAACTCAACTGGTGCTGTTACTGATCACAAGCACGATATTTGATCGACATAGTCGACATAGACCGGGTAGCAAGAACCCCTTTCAAAAGTAACGAATCACCGAAGGGAAGAATGTATAATTGAATACGGCGTTTCGAAGGACACAACACAAAAAGACAACCAGAAAATAGAACTTTTTCGCACTACCTCTAATTCATTTACGGTTTTGGTGCCCCGGATCGGAATTTCATCGTTTCAGAGTTGATTATCTGCTGGGAGCGTATCACAAGACCAACATTTTTGATACCACATCCCACTGCGTAATGGAAAACGTTCAATTATTTATAGCAAACCGTCAACCGTTTGTTTCTCACCGATAAGCATGGCTTTTGTTTGCGCATCCACGACAGGTGGGCTGGTGTAGACCCAAACGCCCATGGGTTCTGGGCTTTTCCAGCGCTAGTAAATGTTGATGCATTCTTCTGAAAGTACACATTGGGAACATAATTCCCCGAGCTCACGGTTTCATCACTGAAGGCCTTAGAGACCGATGCAGCGTTGGTGGAAAGATGGGATGGAAAGTTTACATTCTCTTTTAACGTACTTAGATTCCCTTCGGAACTGTGAACTCTTTATGGAACCGTGGCAAGCGTAACAAGCGGCATCTTCTACCACTTTCCCCTTGCGTTGGTGTTGAAGGGAGTGTTGTTTGAGAAAATTAACATATTTTCCTAACCTTGAACGCGCGAACACTTCAACTGGTGAAATGAATGTTTATATCGAGACCTTGGTGTACAAACTTCGTGTTGGAGTTGGAACAAAAAAAGAAAAGGAAAACTACAACGCATTGTTGTGTAGGAGAACGCCGAACAACGGATGCCGTTCCACATTTCATTACCTCTTTTACGCTTGCTCACCATGATGATGCTGATGCTTCCAGGACTAATTAATTTATACCAATAGTCTGTCACGTTAAAGCATTAGAAAATAATTATGGTTGAGCTTCCCCGAAATGAGGATGAGGCTGTTTGATTGCAACGGACCATTTCATTCAGGAACCCATTTGGCTTTTCCCCAGGCATTTCCTTCGCTGATAAGCCTCGCTGTTCTGGGGAAGGATTCCACCAAGGTTTCCACTGCTGAACTGAGCGCGATGATCTGCTTCCAACTAACAGGGTTACTAAAAGGCGAAGAAGAAAGGTTACGTTTTGCTGTGGACGGATGTTTAGCGTGAAAATTGGTTAACTGTTTCAGTTTTTCGGTCAAATCAGCTGAATCGATTGAGTGATGAACCTACAGGAGATTGAAGGAAACACTTCCGGAAGCAGCCGGTGGTTGAACGAGACTACATTCCGGTTAAATGGTTTGGACCCGGCCGTTGCACGAAACCGCCCATCCGGAGACGATTCGAGCGAAACTTTGAACAAACTCAATATCCGCTGTTGTTAGTGTTATTGCGCCTTCCTGCATCGACAGTTTTAAAAGGACCATCCGTCTTCGAAACTGCGCCATCCATTCCTTGAAGTGATATGACGTGAATAATAACTGAACTGAAGTGAAAATATGACGTTGGGTGAAAGTTTCCCAGCACTTAGCGCTGCGCTGCGGGGATCACTTTTTTACCGGAGAAGGGCCTTTCGAGGATCATACTATTTTTTATGCTGTTCTTCCCCACGAAATGATCCTGGCAAAGCAACGGGCAAAACTTCCTCTCGGCTTTAAACACACCTTATCTACGCCACTCGCTTTGAAATCTGATCCGAAATTCGAGTAAATAGCGTCCAAGAAACCCTTGACGGGACCACAGAAATTAATTTCATGTGAAGTGCTTGTGTGTGGGTGTGGGTGGGTGGTATTTTGAATGTTCGGTATGTTTTAACTACAAGCAAAAAGTTTAAATGAAAGTAAATAATCATAGCACGGGCTAATACTCGGGCTCGTAAAGTTTTTTTTTTTCACGGTGGATTTGAGTCGGGGTTGGAAAGGGAACGTGAAAAAGAATACCACCAAGTTAATAATTAAGACAGTTTGCATTAGGGAGAGTAGCAGTGGGTTTTTGATTCGAGTGTAATTATTTTTTTGTGCTTTTTTGATGAAACATTGTTCGTACGTCGGCTGTAAATTGGTAAGAATATCTGCTGTTTTAGTGTAAAAAAGTAAGATTATAGAGAGCTCTCACCAGGAGCATAATGCAATTATTGGATTGGATGGTAGAATTAGTAAAAATCGTAGCAAATATTTAAAGATGTGTGAAAAACCCTGCAAAATCGTCAGGTAAAACATCAAAGGTTAAAGCAACAAGAATGCGAGAGGAAAAGTTTTGCACGTGCAAAAGTTTTCGTCGCACACGAGATTAAAGTTTTCTTTTCGAAACTTACATCCCCTGAAATAGAAAAGGTAAATTTTTGGGAGTATTCTACAAGTTTTTCGCTTCTCGTTTTTACCGCAAACAGCTATGCTTTGTTTGTTTTCGCTCTCTTTTTCATTGTTCCAGAAGATTCTTTGAAAGCATCCAAATCTAGTATACATTGATAGCCTTCATCATCTGCTAGGTTCTCAGTTGTAATGGGTGTGTCCTTCAATGAATTAAGCAGGTCACGTCATAGACATATTATGCTTCCATGGAAACAAGGGTTCTAATTTTTATGTGTCTTACGTTCTCAGTCATAAATACAGATTGGAAAGCATTTACAAGCACATAATGGAGAAAATTGGTTCCAGAGGCTTAAGAATTCCAACTATGTAGGTTCATAATGGTACTTACTCTCAACAGCATCCGGTTTGCGTGAAGTATTTCCACTTGAAAGTAACACCGGAAATACTTTCGTCGCCAATCACGGTTCGGTCGTCAGATCACATTCAGAAAAATTTCACTAAAAATGTTGTTCAACTGCTTGTCTCGAACGTCAAAACAACGCATTTTGGCGCGCGCGCACAAAAAAAACAGATATATTATTAGTACACAAAGCAAATGGTTCATTTCCATCGCAACACGAAACCCTCGTCATTATGGAAAACAACTTTTTGGCAACGTCATCTTTTGCCCAACCAGCTTGACCAGCGGGTATTATGAGCATTTTCGTTGGAAAATGTTTTAAACTCACTCCCCCGGACGCGACAAATGCTTGTAGCAATGGTTAAAAGGGAAATTATATGCCCACCTCCAGTAGATTCCAGTTTTTCCGACACGAGTGGCACGCTGGAGAAAAAAAGAACGCCTCCATGCCGAAATGGTAAAGACACAAATCGTACAGCATGTTCAAGTGTCACGCAGTCTCGGTCGTCTTTTTTCTCTTATCCTGTTAATTAATCTCGTTTTTCGACTGCCTGTGTCTGTAATCTGGTCCCTTCTTGCGCTTGGAAATGAACTTGGCGTCAAACGCACCGACCAGGCAAGCAACCTTCTTCATTAACATCCACTTTACTACCCACGGAAGAATGATTTCTGAGTGATTCAAACCATCCAGAAGCACGCAGTTCAATTCATGCCAACGCATGACCTTCGTGTGGGTGGAGCGCAAGGTATCGATATAATACGGTGAAAATAAGTATTCATTGAAATGTATTGATTACAAAACGGGAGCCGGATACTTTATCATTGAGAGAGAAATCTATTGGATTGTAAGGTACAAATTTAACAAAGTGAGGAAAATGTTAAAAACAAGGTAAAACTTTTTTTTTTTAACTCATTCATGCATGTTTCCTAAAGTACATGTAAATATGCTAGAATAATACTTATCGAAAAGTAAAGTACACTTTACCTATTTGGCTGTACAAAGGCATACGCAAAAAAGTTATATCAAATGTAAATTGAAAAGGAAACGCTAGATTCCTTCATTGCTCAAGATAGAACATGAAGTTATTTTTATATTATCGTAATCACTTGTGGAGATGCTACCGTTTGCTGCAATACTACTTCTCTTTCTAATTCAATGTTAATCATCGAAGAAGCGAAGAGGGAATTCACTTTATTGTTGAGAAAACTACGAATGGTTTATTAAATAATCATTACGAAAATGATTGCGGACCAGCAAATATCATTCATTATTCGGCTATTGTGGGTGCATTGCTGCAAATTGTGCAAACTGGCTGTGTTCCAAACTATTATGATTGGCTTTTATCCTGCCTCGAGATATGGTTCACTCGTTTGCATCAATTGTTCACAGTAGCACACCCATGGGAAGGAAAATAGAAAATAAGCTGTTGATTGAAAGGTTAGTTCCCATTCAGCAGGCATGTTAAAGACTGTACGGCGTATGTATTTCAGTAAACAAGGCTCTGCTTATGCTTGAATGCCAGCAGTTTGGACTGAATGAAAGCAAACGTAATCGTTATTCATTGTCAATCTCACCCGTTTTGTTAATACATTATGTATCAAGTTAGTCGATATAAATACGCATTCATAGTGTATAAGTATAGATCTACAGAAAAAAAGGTTACAACTCATCCTTACTTTACGTCTAAGAAACGTCGACACAACCACCCGACGTGCCGTTTGTTTCGTAAATTATGGCCGAAACACGATCGATTTTATGCGTATGAAACACGATCACGAACATCGAGAACGTTGCAAATCTAGCAGAGTTATTGTACGTAAAGAGTAAACTTCGGTTAACTAATAATGAGTCGCTAAATGCGAAGCTAATTAAATTCGATGGTGAACTTAACATTTTGGCGAAAAATATTGTTTAGAAAAGATTTAACTAGTTTTGCAATTCGAAAAGCGTTTATCGTATGTATTATGGTACACCTGTTTATAAACACTATCATCGCAGATTGTTTTCCAAATAATAATAATTCAAGTACGTAGGCAAAAGTGCTTAGCACGATCGACGTTCTTGGAAACGCCAGGTGGAGGGTATTTTAATTAAAATCCTATTCTAATCTCGCTCTTTCTTTCGCACTCTCTCACACGCAGCTACTGGCTGCAAAAAAAACGCGCATCAATAGCTTAATCAACGTCGTCGCTGGTGGAAAGCTTTCTTTCGATACGTCTAATGCAGCCGCGTCGGGAATATTTAAATATTGTTTTATTTGCACAGCTTCGCCCACGGCAAGTCACACGAATTTGAAACAGTTTTGTTACGGTACGGTTTTGTGTGAGTTTTCTCCGGTACGCAATGAAAGTTGCTTTCAATAGCGTAATGCTTTTGTTTTTGTTGTTGTTGTTGTTGTTGTTGTTTTGCTGTCCCTCACTGGACGCCATTTTAATGTCAATTTTGTTTTGCTGTCACTGTCACATTCACCATCCCGCTAATGTCGGTGTGAGTGATATCTAGGTTTTGATATCTAGTTGTTTTTTTATTGATTAAAATTTCACTCATCAATTGTCCATCGAGTTTGTACGTTAACTAAATTATAGCTAGTGTTCGAAAAAATAGGCATTCTCAATTTAAATATCAATATATATATCTATATAAATATCTATTTCTTACGCTTTCCGTTGCTCTCTACGTTCCCGACACAACCTGACGATAAATACCATTCCATCCACACTCAAGTATCTATACGCTCTAACTCATCACATTGTTCCACACGTTCCACAAAGGGAGCAGCACTTTGCACCACTGATGGGTACCGGTACCGTTGCTGATCCACTCCATAATTTTGAAACCAAAGTAAATACCTCTCGCATTATCCAACTATTTTGTCTTTCGTCTTATTTAACGTGAACGATATTTTGTGAGAAACATGCTCCGTTGCTCGCCTGTCACTGGAGTGGAACGTTTCGTTCTTCGCTCACATTTCCGCCAACTATGATGCCACCGGACGGTGTTAGTGGTGATGGTGGTGGTGATGGTGGTGGTGATGGTGGCGTTTTGCGTCCATGGTATTAATGAGTCCGTTGCGTACGATGACTACCGTCGCAATCGCCACCGTTTCGTACGGTGGGGCTCACCAACATTGCTGCGGTCATCATCGCCACCCGCCCGTGTCCAGGCTGCGCGTCAGCCCACACTCGACCGATGAGTCTAGCTCGTGCGGCGTCGGATCGGAGTAGAACGATGGTCTGGACAGCATCAGCGAGTGTTCGTCGGCTAGCATGGCAAATTCGCTGTAGCTTGGCTGACATCCCTTCCCCTCCCTGCTGCCGCCGCCTCCCCAGTAGCTCGTCCGTGTGTGGTGCTGTGCGGGGAAGGGAAAAGCACACCGACAAGCGGATAGGTTTGTTAATTTCCCTCGAGAGTGGGGTGGGGGTGAGGAGAGGGCGAGTGTTGCCGAATATGTGATGGCTTTCAGTGAGATGAGACGGGATCTATCCGATATGGCGCTTATGGTGAGAAATGGTCAGAAAATTAACACACAAATTGAAACCTGTCTCGTACGGATCGTCGTCGTGATGGAATTCGTTTTTGATAGCGCTCGTTTTGTGCCATCCGCCATTCCGTATCGCAGTGCCATTGAAAGCAGGATTAATGGTGGGATTCAGTCCATTGAGACGTATTTCCTTAAGACTGGTGAAGGTTAGCACAAACACACGTAATATCGTGTCAGATAAGTGAATTCAATTAGCAGATTATGTGTTGGATGTTTTGCATTTCGTTTCGTGTGTTTATTTTTTTTAATTGACGCACAAAACGAGCCTATTGTTTTTTTTATCTTCTCTACAAGTCCAACCATGCCAAGGGGCGAAGGGGCTTCTTCCTCATCCAAGCTGTCGTACTGATTTTACCACTGAACGGCAAACAAACTGGGTGAGAACGAAAGCATCAGCGCACGTCGAAACTTATAACGCACGTTTGATACGCTGAAGTTGTGAAATTGGCAGCTAGTCAACACTCACCGAAGTCGAGCAGATGGGATCGAGCGAACTGGTGCGATTCCATCCTGGGGTACACATTAATTCAATCAATGCCCATGCCCAGTACGACATGAGCTCTCGTACACACTCACCCACGTATGGAAAAAGAAGATACTAAAACAAAGGCATACCTCTTTGCCACCACCCTTCCGGTGACTGCTTCCGCTAATGGGTGTCGTTTTGCTGCCCGTCGCGAATGTGTGCCTTGCCGTTGTTGTGTTGTTATTCAGATGGTTCGCATTGTTTCCACCGCTGAGCCGGTTGTAGAAGCGGGTCGTTGCCGTCGTACCCAGCCCGGAACCGCCGGCAATTATGCCGCTCGTACCACCACCACCCCCCACTGGCCCAGCGCCTGCTCCACCAGTGCCACCGCCCGTCGAACGCAGAAGCGAAGCTGTATGGTGCGAGTGTAAACGAACAACGGCGCAAAAGATTAGTTGATGTTGACGGGTAGTTGCCGATGGGATTGTTTTTTTTTTGCTGCAAAACACCTCAGAACAGGGCACTGTTGACGAACGAACGCTGATGGCTGGTGTTGTCCCTGGGGAGGCTCTCGTTTAGCACTGAAGTCAAAGTCAAATGTGCACCTGTATGTTAGCATTGCGTTCCGTGAAAGCGCACCGATGATCACGGATTATAATAAAATTGCGTTATCTTCTTTTTTTTTGCTGTCGCTTATCGTTTTTTGAACGATACAATTGCACCGGGTGTAGTCACCGGCTAAACGAGGATGGCATACTATTAAAAGTATTACTTGGGAGTGTTATTATGTATCGTTTATGTGGCATACGTCAACAAGGTCTAACCTTTGATTGAAACGCGCAAGGTTATGAATTAAATAGATCACCGCTTTATACCTTCATCACACAGCGCAATCAATTTCACGGTCACTAGACCTAATTTTAAATCATGACATGCTACGTTCATTTGCATAATGAACGTTTTCCTTCAATCAATTGTTGCTACACGTTCCTCTACACCTATGAAGGTTTTAAAGCCACATAAAAAGCTGCTTCCGGTGGGGATTATTATTTAATTCATTTAACCACCGCTTCTCTGGACCATATGTTGCACAAGGAAAATGTTGGGTTTTTTGGTGTGTGTAACGCTTCTTGTTTACGCCTCCCCTCCATGGGCATGATTGGCATGAGCTGAAACCACGGTTGTTGAGTTTATCACCGGTTCAACTTTGTGTTGGATCGAACGTTCGTTCCGAAAATCGTGATGCAGCAGAGCATTCAGTCTCATTGCATTCGTATCATCACCACCAGCACCATCGTGTGCACGTGTGCGGACTACAACTGGTAGCAACAGCCGAAACACTCATAGTAATCGCGCCGATGGAGACGCATGGTGGCGTGTAGGAAGCAAGCGTCATGGAGACGTCTGGGTGGGATGGCCCTGTGGTTTTGGTCGTGTGAACGAAATTTTAGAAGCGATAATGTTGGTCCATCGTGCCGTGCCGTGTCGTGGCGTGGCTGGGAGGGAATATTTCCGTTTTCTCCGGCATTTAGTACCTGTCGGTTGCAGCAGCGCAATGCCACCATTTTGCGTGAGATGGTTCATCGTTATGCTTCGGTGGTCAGCGACCAGCAGTTCATCCTTATTGTCCCGCCCGGTAAGACGGTCCGAGTGCGGTCCGATGATCCCGGAGACGGCATCTGCAAATAGAGCGGGCAGTGTTGCGCGGACGGAAGGAATGCAAGAAGAGCGTGCAATGTTGTACATGTTTTCGATTTGTCAGAAACTACCGGTCTAAATGCAAATGCAAATCATCGAACGCTAAATAATTCGATCTGATTTGAGAACTGGAGAGCTGGAGGGAGAACAAGTATTCGCGAGCGGAGACAGAATAGAGGAGACAGAAAACCGATCCATGCAATCATGCGTACTCTAAGCTACTTTGTGTGCCTAACTAAGTCCCGTCGATGAATAGGCACGGTTGTTCGGGTCAGTGGCAAAAATTATGCCACTAGTTATCAGTTGCGAAACGGTACCGAAACCAGTGGAGTGGAGGCAACGGTTGTTTTGCACACACGGTCTGGATTATTGGCGCGCACGATCATTTTGAGGCAAAACTACCGTCGTGATGGTACCAGGGTACATACGAAAGAAACAAACACTCACATACATACAGACATACACTCACACTTTCATTCACATGCAGTTTCGTTTTTATTTTCACATGATGTGATTCAGTAGAAATGCAATGCTACTCGGAATGGAAATGAGCGATAATCAGCGAATGTAGTATTTCCATTCGCGCCAATAAGCCAATGCATGCGTTCAGCATACGAAAGGATCATGTTTATCCTCAGTTCATAGCAAATGTTCATGCAATTAATAGCGTCGAAGTATGATGTAGCAATCTGTTTTTTTTTTGGTTTTTTCTCCTGCCCAAAGCTTAAGCATGCTTGCGGTTTGATCAACCATCCCGATGAAGCGGAACTCATGGTAGCGGATCAAGTACAGTTTCTTCTCAGGTTTGTTATTAAACTCCGGCTAAACACGTGCACTTACGTACGTGCCGAGAGTGTAACCGTACCTGTCGAACGGCGTTGGGCCGCGTTTGGCGTTTGAGCGCCACCGGGCGTGTTGCGGCGTCGGCAAGGCAAACGACATTTCATTGCGTACGATCCGTACACCAGCGGGTTCATGCACGAGTTCGAGACGGCCATCAGAAACAGCCCATCCTGCACGGCAACATCCACCTTCGAAGCACTTTCACGATCGAACATGTACCTGCGTCGGCATCGGAAGGGAAGTGAATTAGAGGGGAAAATATTAGGGCCTTCGGGCGGATAACTCCTTACCAAAGCGTCATGACGACGTACGGTGTCCAACACCACACGAACACAACCACGATGGTGATGGTTAGGCGTAGCGTTCGCTGACGTGCCCGTTCGATGTGCGTCAGATCGTTGCACCGTAGACGCATCGTGCCGGTGCTGTTGGAATCGCTTGTTTCTGTAAAATGTTCAATTTTCTACCATCAACTTAGCCGATTGTAAAATGTTTCATTTGGAGAAGTTTACAGGCTTAAAGTATTCTAAAACTACGGAAGGGTTCTGTACAAAATAAAAAAACCAAAAACAAAAACACACACGTCTTCGTCTACACGTGTGCCTCACATCAAGGACAAAGTTTGCGGTTGAAGGTACCGTTCGCTGCGGTTGAGCCGAGGTTCAACCTCATCAAACAGTACCGGTATAGCAGCGGTGAAAAACCCCCTTCGCGGAAGGGGGCAGACCTTCCACTCGCTTACCTTTTTCCCGCGAACGGTTGGAGATTTCACACAGGATCACAGTATAGGCGCCACTGATGATCATCAGCGGCAGGAAGTACATCGCTATCACGCAGAACAAGTTATACGCCGTCTCGAGCCCGGGCGTTGCGAAGAAGCCAAAGGTGACGCATTGCGTAAACCCCGGTACTTGTGGATGTTGCTGAACTCGGAAAATTATGCTCTAGATGAAAGCACCGGCAGTGTGTGTGTGTGTGTGTGAGAGAGAGAGAGAGAAAAAGAGAGAGAAAAATGGAGCAAATCGATGTGAAATCTGACCAGCCCATTTCGACGAAACGGGAAGTGGCAGCAAAATTAGCTTGTTCTACGAATAATAAGGATTTGTCGTGGAGCTTAGGATAATGGAGAAAGTTGAAGGGAAGGAACGGAATATTAGCAAAACAAAAAAAATCCGATGCTGGTCCAATCTTCTTTTCGTTTCGAGCAAACGGAACATCACGTACAATTTGGGTGCGTAGTTCAACCCAAAGCATTCGCCCTTGGACGGGGCCGTGTACATGATGAAGCACTCTCGTTTGTCCCACCGTGTCTGACAGTGTCGGCAGAGTTTTTGGTAAATATACGCAATGCCCCTAAACATGAGATGCTCCCAACGAAGTTTGAGGTTGGCCATTCTGCCAGCAGCTGGCGGATCTGGCGATAGGGCCCAATATTTTCGGGATTGGGTTCATTTATATTTGTCTGCCATTCATGAGGACGGCTTTGTTCGTTCTACACTGATTATTTCACATGCTCGCAAACACGACACGATATAGCTACAAGCAAGGACCAACAAAAAGCCCATTAGCAATAGAGAGCAGCATAAGCAGCAAATAATAAAATATGAGCCTTGTGTCGGTTGGTTGAGGAAACGATTCAATTTGCATCATCGGCTGAGGGAAATAGGTTGAGGACGCGCAAGGACACTCATCAGGGCAAGAGAACCTCCTTCGGATTGGATGTGCACTTGTGGTCGGTTCTGTGCTCTGTGTCGTGCTTGATGACTAATAGCTGCAGAAAATGAATGCATCAGAAATTAGAATCCCTGTCCACTGAGCGGGTTTAGAGCTTTCTTGTTCCGCGGTGTTAATAACCATGTTCTGCGGTTGACGACTACCGGTTACTGTTCTGGGGAAACTTTTATGCCGCCTACGGAATACTATTGGGATAATGAGTTAAATAAATTGGCATTGAGAAAGTTTTTTAATTAGTTGGCCGAGAACTCGGAGCACAGCTCGTTTGTTTTTTTTTGTTTGTGTGCCTGGAGTGAGACCTGCCTCCAGGATGGGCATGGTAAAAGCATGGAACGTAGTTAAATTAGGTTCTTTTCGTTGACCGGAAACACCTCGCCTCCGCTGCCGCCTCATTGCCCAGATTGATACTTTTTAATGAGAAGTTTATTATGTTTTATGAGCCACTGATTAGTGTGTTTGCGGGTGTGTGCAAATATCGTTTAATGATTGAGCTATAATTGAACAGAATATATCATCAACCAGGAGGCAGTAGCACCTTCTAAAACACATAATACGAATCCTTTTTTTAATTTTATATGAAGGTGCGTGGATGTCATCTGAGGCGCAAATTTCCAGTGAAAACAATGATGGCTACTATGATGTGTTTTGTTCCTAAGATCTGTAAACAATCAGAAACTGTGAGCTGTCAAACGAAGCATTATTAATGCTGTTATTAGACGAGGGAAAATACTGTCAGATGGTTTTGGAAATTTTATGCCAAACGCCGCGCCGGAGCCCAGTTTGACAGAAAATATCCACCCGCTCGTGTAATAACGATACATTGGGCGGAGCGGTTATTTTGTGTAATAATAC
>KI915048.1:6112756-6130573 GCA_000473445.2 Anopheles farauti
AGAAAATATCCAAAACCATCTGACACTGTTTTTCCTCGTCTAATAACTGCATAACATACACGGGAAATTCAGATTATTTTTGTCAAATTAATCGTAAAAAATGCTTTTGCCAATAATAATTTTATGCCAAAGACATCGTTAAGAATACATTTGGTAAAACTCATCCGTGCGACATTTCTAAGGACTCATAGGTAAACGCACAGTAAACGAACAAAATGTAGTTTCTAGGAAATCATTCATTACATATTCGGCACACAAACACGGGCCACAGCTGGTAAGGTAATGGAGGATTCATGGAACTTCCAAAGAATTGACTAAAGAAATGTATGCAACGAATAACAATATATCTAAAGGAAAGAATTTCGAGAGATGATTGAAAAAATACGGTATAAATTATCTGCAAAGGCTAAGCAAAAATCTATTATCCACCCCCTTACCTGCGGCATCGCATTGACGAATGCAATGAACCAGGCACCACCGAGCATGATTTTTCCGCGCTTGCGAGCGGCCGACACGCGCAAAGGATATATCACAGCAAAGCAGCGGTCGAGCGACACACACACCAGCACGTTTGAGCTTAGATACAGACAGAAGGCGCGCATGAACAGGAACACCTTACAGGCAACGTTGCCGGCATGCCACTGCACCGTAATGCGCCAACCAACCTGCAACGTACGAACAGAGGTCATTAAATGCGTTTTTTTTATCTTGCTTTTTTGTCATTGTATGCTAACACTATGCTTGATGTAGAGAAATGAAAAGGTGTACAGTGGGTCGGATTAATTTTCATAAGCTCAACTTGATTGGACTTTTCGCTCTACTTTTTTACGCTACGAATGGTTAAGCTGATGAATAAAATAAACTTCGCGTCACTTCCACTCAACGAGGAAGAGCACACAGCCGTGGGAACAGATTTCATTCATTAAAGTTTTTTTTTGCTGTGGCTGCTCGTCTCGTGCATACTAACAAAGTAAAGATGGCAAAGAAATTAATTTGCGAGCAAAGTATGCTGTTCCTGTTTTCAAAGGCGTAGTGCATGCTAGTAAACTTGGAACTGTCCGACCTTCTCGATCACCTTTTTTTAAGAATGTACATTATTTGTATCAAATGGCAACGTGTAAGGTTCGTATCTATTTCGATCACCGCCAATGTTAATGCCTGCAATACACGTGATGCATATAAATAGGAATCGCTCGACCCGGTGGGTCGTTCGTTCGAAATATCTGCCAAGAGAGTAAGATATCATGACCGTTAACAGCGTCTTGTGTACCGTTCTCAGAGGCGAACCTTCTCGAAGGTAATGAATATCTCCCGGGAGACACGTAACCCTATAGATACATTTTAATTTTAGATACAACATTCGATCGCCTGCTAATATTACGATTATTATTGCAAAACCATTTTCTCGGGGAAACAATTAGGAAACGAAACGAAAAGCACTGTTCAGTGCCACACTGAGCCGGAAATGATGCATGCAATCCTTTTATGATCGAAATCCGTTTATCTCTGAGACGCTCTAGGGTATGTACGCTACCTTTGCTTCATAATTTCCGAATGGATAGCGAAGAATCTTTATGCCACGGTGAGGTAGAAACCGCACGGAGCAGACACGCTTGTGGCCTGTGGCCTGAGCCAGGATAAACGGTACAAACTTTCACTTACCTCCAGTGGAATCATGATGAACGCGACCATCAGGTCAGCCACGGCCAGATGGCAGATCATGAGGCTAACACGCGAACGCCGATGACGCCTGGAGCGGAACAGCGTTATCACAACCGACAGATTACCGCCGGCAGCTATCACAAATAGCACGCAGTACACGATTATGACGGCGACGGTGGAATCGGTGTGACCTGTGTGAGCATTAGACAAGCAAAAGTGTGCGCATGAGACGGCATTGGCTGAAGGACGTGTGTGTCTGGGTGGGTGGTTGTGCTGTTGTAAACCATTTCAACTGGAAATAGATATGACGGGGATTTTCGCGGCAACAAGCTGTCGAAACTGGAGCTGGCTGATCCGTAGGTCGGCTTGCTGAAGCTGTTTATTTAGGATGCACGGGAAGTCAGTTTGTTTACTTGTGTTAAATAGCAATCTCAAACTCTTTCCGAGAAATCCCGCAACCGAGTGCGATATCAAAGATCGCAGTGTTAAATGCTAAGCCGAACTGGCACAAACAGCTAAAGGACGTTTTCTTAAAGCGTTTTTTTTTTTCGCAAAGCGGAAGATTCTTTTGAGTGGCACGAGAGATTGAGTGTGAATGCGGGACACTTGTTCTAAGCCGGATACATGTAAGCAAACAGCCTTGCATGCAACGTTATTCTCATACTCTAAGGTCTTAAGTTGTGGTGTATTTATTTCCATAAAGTAAAGAATTGTTGTCGGGCATACAACAGAAAATAAAGAGATTTCAAGAAACCCCGGGGGAATACATGCATGGGTGAAGATTTCTCACAAATATTTACCAGTTTCGATACCGTAGCTAGTTCCCGTCGACTTGCCGTCTTTCATTCACATTTGCGAATGTTTATGATGGAAAAACAAGTATCAACAGCACTGCACCCGGAAAGTGCTATTACTAGCTTTAGCTTTCTTGTTTTTGTTAGCCAGAAAAGCACCTAAACTACGCTCAGTAAAATTGCACTCTATTCAGGAGAGGCTAACGCATCATCGACTGCACAAACAAAGCAATGAAAATATATGTCGTCTTCAGTTAGAAAGACGTTGCAGTGACAAGAGAATGATGGTGGACGTGCATCAGTTGACTTTAAAAATATTCGATGCTAAATGAAACGGGACGGGTTTGTCGTCCGCTGGTCTGGTAAAATATGATGCATATGTTAGTACCGAACTGCCCGAAGGTACCATAAGTGGACATGTTTTTATTTGTGCACGTTATCGGTTCATGGTTCAATAGCGTTTCTCCCGAAATAAAATCGAAATAATGTCCGAGATGGTGTCCCTAGAAGCATTCGTTCCCAAGCATCGGCATCGGTCGAAAGCAACGCTTTAGGCATATTTATTCGTTCAAGAAGAAGCTGTTTCTCATTGATCACCCGTTCCCCTTGATTATTTCCCGATTTATTACAACTTTCAACTGTATTGCCAGCACGTGTTTTATTGCGTTTCCAGCTGACCTGGCGCTAAAGAATCACCGTCCACTTTTCTTTCACCATTAAGTTGCGTTTTCTGCCATGCCTATTTGCATTCTATTCAATCAAGTAAAAGCGCCTCAACTAGCGCCCAGCATGGAGCTACAAGCCTGACGGATCCCCACCAGAAATAGTAGCTTTGCAAAATGATTGCGAAAAGGTGTCAGTGGTTTTGAGTTTCGGGCCACAAGTCGGGAGATAAGTGAAAATAAATTGCAATTTATTTTTGTTTACCCGTAACTTCCATCGAGGCGCGTCGTTATGCTAGATTTAATTCCGGAATCGTGGCTCGTGGTTGACCGGCCGGATGACGTCATACGTCAAACGGAAGACTTCGAGCAACAAATATGTCCAACGTTCGCCGTTCGATTGGAAACCAATTACGGTTTCGCCTACGCGTAGGCAAATAGCACAATGCATGGCAGCGCAAATGGATGTTTGTTTTTCTACCGACCGATATACCTTTCACATTTCAATAAACTCCTATGTCCGTAATCTTTCGCTTGTAGTTGAAGTCTGTTAAGTGCGGATACGCTTGCTCGTTCATGATGCTCGTGCATCCGATCGGCTTGGATTTCAGTATCAGGTCTAGTAGCGTTTTATCTTACGTTACGATACGATGTTAGGAAACGAAAATCTCGAAACGTGTACAACTGTTTCAATTATCTGTATTAATTAATGCGTCAAACATTTCTCCGTTAGGCTCTGGAAATGGGACCTAATCTCGCTAGACGCTAAACGAAATCTGCATAATTGAGTGCACCAAGGGAAAACGGCACGTAGGAGGGAAAGCAGTTATGGTAAACTTTCAAAGACTAGCGAGAGCAAAATGAGAATAATAAATGTCATCTCGGCGAATGGTGTTAGTCTTTTCGGTTTGGTTCTAATTTGCCGCTTGCGATTGGCGTCGGTAAGCCGAAGATATTTAACGTAATTTTCATTCGATTGGATTGATTCACCGTAGGATGAACGAATAAAACTAATTAGTTTATCGCTCTAAGTTGAGTGCGAAACGATGAAAGTCTTGATGAATGTTGAAGCAAACAATTCCATCGACAGCACCAAAGGAAGATGTGATTGGTACTGATGGAAATGCCTGATGGCCAGGGTATCTGGTTCTGTAATGTTGTGCTTATTTTTTAATCCCAAAAGAAAAAGAGTTTGATTTAACAATCATTTATTCTGGCAAACAGCAGGGATGTTTAAACATCCCGGACCATCTACAAATTCCCGGCAACTTGTTAGACCTTTATCAGATTTCTAAACCTTCAACAGCCGAAGATCGGCCGGCATGAGAAATGAGGGTACACATTTGCCAAGAAGCAACGCATATTATCAGATTGAAGACGTGATTATCGAATGAAAGGGGCAATGTTTGGCCAAAGGCATTTCCTGCGAAAGGAAACAACTTTTCCGTAGTTCACGGAAAGCGCTCCCGTATGCTCCTCAAAGATGGATGTTTGATTATTTGGCCACCATGCATATTGTTGAATGCTAGGGTTTAAAAAAATCGGGTTTCAATGAAATGACGAATTCGAACAGCGAAGCGTACAGAATTCAGCAACCCCGCACATGAAAGTCGCAATTAATGCTTGTCGGTGGCGGACGGTGTTCAGAAAAAAAACTTTACAGTTAAAATTGTCACATGAAAATATTTGGCAGTTTTGCCGAGGACTGGGTTGGGTTTAAAAAGTTCGCAGTGTGTGCATTTGGTCACAAAGTTTTTAAATTGCTTATGTTAGAATACGTAGCGCTTCAGTTTCTATGCTACTCTGGTCCAGCTTCAAGCCTGTTATAAACACACATAACATTAAATTAATAGTGATAGAACAGCTCCAAACCAGACAACAACGCTTCTTGTCCTATTAACAGCAGCAGCAAAGTTGTTCAAAAGTAGGTTGCAGTTGCGACACATGTCGGACTGGCATTTAGCGAACGAAAACTTTACAAAGTGTGGTATGAAAAGATAAACCCATACAGCATTAAAAGTGTGTCCCAAAGCTATGGCCAATCTTGTCACCTTGCATTGAAAAATAATAAAATTTATCTTTCACTTTTTCTACTCTACTCGCTTGCGGTCTACCGGTACTTGAATGAGCTTCATTTCATCGATGCTTGTCTTTGCGCCATCCGCTACCCGTCGTTGATCACGTGCTTTTTAATCAAGAAGGTAAATGTTAAGTTCGGGCTTTATATTTGTCTTGCGCGGTTTGCAACGTACGCCCGCAACGCACAAACTTCGCTTTCCAAGTTTGCTTGGGGAAAATTCCCATCCCTATCAGAAGGAAAGTGTCGCGAAAAGTGGCACGATACCGGCGCATCGAACGGAAAGTTTTTGCCCCCGTGATTGGAATTTTCCTATCTTCTTGTAACATTGGGCGTTGGAAAGTGATGAGTGGGCTGAATGAAAAATTAACCTCGGTGAAAACAGCGAAATAAAACTTTCATCCATCCGGCGATTCGTCTGTGTAACGAACGGGAAAGTTTCCAAATTTCTGGGACGTAAATTACATCAGTAAATAAGTGCAATATCGATAAGTGTGCTTCGTTGTCGCTGTTGCGTACGAGTTTCTACACGGCATTTAAGGTAATTTGTAGTTTGTGCTGTTGCAGCTGGGTTGTAGATGAGGAAAACATTATTTTTTTAGCTGACCAGCAGCGCTTATGCATGAACTTTACAAACTTCTAATCGCCTAATCTGGTTCGACTTTTCGAGACGGATGAAATACATCATGCCCGTAAGTGCTTTTCAGTATTAATTTACCGCGAAAAACTTTAAGCGAACGTTGACAATTTTTTATTCCTCTGAGACTTCTTCGCTTTTGTATTGTTTGCAAGAAATTCTTACCCTCACTCTTACTATTTGTGTCTCTTTCGCATGAATTATTCCCGTGTTTTAGTCCCGTGTGCACAGTGAAAAATCGTTTGATGCTACTCACTAATTGCACGTAAATCGCTAACAGGAACCGTAAATTGTTAAACTTTTTCCTTTATTCGAATAAATCCCACCGCGAGTTTGCACTAAGCAGAGGAATGTTATCAAACTGGGTAGGAAAATTGCACGAAAGAACACGGGAACAGTCGAGGGTGTTCGAGCGTCTCAACGAGGCTCGAACAACGCCTCGGGAGCGATGAAACTTTTATTAAATTCGCTCGCTTTGGGCCGATTGCTAGCATAAAGCTACAATACTTCGGAAATCGAGATTTATCCTCGCCGTCGTGTATTAATTTCCATTTACCTACTCGAATAAATCATCTCAGCTGCAGCTTTCATATTGTTTTTTTTTTCGCAGTTGCAAGTTGCGAGTTTTATGCTGCTGCAGGGTGGTCCATGCTCTCTTCCGGGTTCTTGGAGTCTTTGTTGAAATTGTTGGCAGTAAAGGTAGGAAGTGGGCAAAAGTTGTTTGCTTCCGCCTGCCAATACCATCCACTCTCTGTAGTTATCGCAGCAATTTCTGAATGATGATGATGATGATGACAGCATAAATTCGCATGAAACAAACATCAAAGGCACCTCTGATTTTGGGAATTTGTCAATATTTTTACTGAAACGGAAGTAGATTCACGGTCTATGGTATGTATTTTGCGTAATTTTTACACAATTCAATTAAAGAATAATAAAGTTCGTGGAAATTTGTACTCAATGCATTCTTCGTGGTCAGTTTTACTTTTAGAATTTTAATGGATTCAATTGTCAATTTTAATTGAAAAAGAAATATAAGTACGTGCTTAAAGAACATTGAATATTTTCTCTATAGAATCAATTTTAGTAACCAACATTTTCAGGAATCGGTGTATCAAAACCTCCACCATTTCGGCATGAAAATGTATCACAAAACAGCTTCGGCAGCGGCTGGCACCGAACCAAATGCCATAGCCGCTCCGAGCCACAAGCCGCGGATCGTGATCGAGAAACTCGCCACAATATTGCATGCCAAGTGGTGTGAATTTATCACGTCGTTTGCTTCACGTGTCAGCCGCGCAGCCAAATGGGACAATGGTGAACATAAACTTCGCCCACATGGCACATCTTTGGATAGAGTTTGTTAGCTTTGGTGTGCGATAGCGAATGCGAGCCAGCGATGTGCCCAACAGACTGAACGGGAATTAGTTTTGCCAACCACGGAAATACTCTCCGGTGTACCGTACGGGTTAGGCTTAGCTGTGGGTATTGGCTGCACTTGGACACTATTCGATGTTATCATCGTTAGGCCGCGTAGGACGCTTAGAGCGCGATGCATCGAAATGAACCACCAAATTAATGTGATTGGAAATTAGGACGAAATTTACGACCAGTGCAACGAACACATGGCACTAGTTCCAAAATTGTATCGCTACTAAATTTTACCGTCCAATTATGATATGCAGCTGCATATGAAAATGATAAAGTGAAATTACATTGTTTGCTATATATTGACATTTAAATTTGAAATTAGAGGCGAAACTTGGTTTGAGTGTAACTATCGTAACTATTTTGTTTTTGTTTCAAACGTAATAAATTTAATTTGACCGTATCTTCTTTGCTAATAAAATGCCATCTATGTCTAATAAATCATTTCTCACCGCAAAACAGCACACACGGTTGTTTTAATTGTTCTAATTAAGCGGGAAAGAATCAACCACATGCATTTACTGAGATAAATTTGTAGCTCCGCACGACATCCAGAACCACCGGAAAAACAGTATGGTAAACCAATTAATATGTTCTTGTATATGTAATCAGATTACCCGACCACGGTATCCTTCCGGCGAATCCTTCTAGCGTATTGTGTTCGCGTGATATTTAATTAACGGCGAACGCAGTCCTATAGAAAACACAATCCCTCCTCCTCTCTACGATCGTCCAGCAGAGGGCGAGTTCGGTTTAATTTGTTTGTCCCTTTCCATTATGGCCCGAAAAGAATGCACACACACACACATGCACCAACACAAAGAAAAACCAAATGTTCAACGTGCTAGCATGCGGTTTGGTTGGCTGGATTCGGATGCTGCTGTTGCTATGGGCAACCGTATTCGCAGATGCATTGCCATTAGGGCAGCAGCTGTCCACGGAAAATCCTCATTTCTTTGGGTGTTTAAATAATCCTATTGCATTTTTTCCGACACGGATTCGTTTACTGGCCTCATACTGACAAAATATCCAAATGGCTGACGATGACACAACACGATTGCAATTAATTTGGTGCGATGTACTTGAACGTTCCTAGCACCAGATAACCACTGGACGGAGATAAACCTTGCTCCAATTACCACGCGAAGATTAATTTAAACACCACTCCGAGCATTTTGGTTTGTGTGAAGTTTCTACCGGTGATAGTATTTTTATGCAAAAATAACCCTATCAGATCCCACAAATCGTATATTAATTGTTTTCATTTAATCTGTTACTACACTGGGAAACAGCATATCATCTATGTTGTTCCATCTGAACAAATGTTATCAAAACAATTTTCTTTCCTTTCACACAAATCATCGTTCACTCTGCTCTGCTCGAGCTTATCAAAACTGAACAATATTTCACCGATACACCGGTTCTTTGTTCTTTGCCCGGTGTGGCATTGTTCGAAAGAATGTTAGACTTTGATGAGCAAAATAAATACACCGTCTTATCGGTGCTGAGCGAACTGTTTTCAGCGCGTGTGCACCAATATTTACATTTCATTTTGCGGTCGTCCGTGTCCAATCAATCACATTCGCCGAGGCAACCTGGAGCGGCGTGGTTGAGTTGTGGTCATTTTTAGAAACACTCACCTTTCGATCGATAATAATTTTTTAAATCGTACGATTTGAAATGTTGATGAATCCATTGTGATGTTCATATGTTGCGTTGATCGATTGTTAACAATGGATAATGTGTTGCCATACAGTTGCGGAGATACAACGAGCAAATCATTGTCGAAAATCGGGTGTGCTTCGGTGGTATTTTATTGTGTTCCATCGTGCAGCAACAAAAGAGAACAAAACAAATATTCTTTTCAAGAGTGTTTATTGAATAAACTCCTACCGATGCAGCGTCTGATTCAATCTACACACTTTTATCGTTACGGTTGTTAATTTTAATGAATTTCATTTCCATTCTACGCACGTGGGTAAGCATACCAGCCGAACAGCTTGTCACAAAGAAGAGAGCTTTTATTCAAGTACGACCAGAAGTCGCCAGGAGCTTAAACGAATCGCTTGGTAAAGGTAATTTTTCCTAAATTCACCGCACTGGAAGTGGATCCGGATGTTTATTCAATTTAACAAGACTAGACGTAGTTTTAGAGTGGGAGTTATAAATTTGAACCACACATAAAAAATAACCCACTCACTTATGCGGCGAAAGAGTTTAACAAGGACCATGTCATCTCGTTAAATCTATTCCACGCACGTCACGACAAGACGATGGGAAGACACAAACAAGCGTCAAAGCGTAGCAGATGCAAACTCATCGCTTGACATGATAAAATGTTTAACCATCGTCAGGGCTGACTAGTGCAGACTTTTCAGTGGTTTTCCTGTCCCACCGTTGAACTCAACCCATTTAGTTTTTTTTTTTTTCTAAGTAATTCACGTGTGAACCCAACCCACATCATCACCTTTCACCACCGCATGTTTTTCATGCAGAACCATGGCAAACAGACCATGGATGCGGCCGTGGAGTTGTGCCGTATAAATTGGATACGGAGATGTATGCTCTTTGGTCTTGGAAAACACACAGGCCGGCATCACGGTCCGACATATTAGCAACATGGTAAGTTGCTACCATGAGAGTAATTTTCCACCACCGTCATCCGAACGGTGAAGCAACGTTGTTTCGATCAAAGCTACTTGAACTGCTAAAAGGTTTAGCAGTGGCAGTGCCATAAACGGTGACACAGGCGCAGTTAACTTATTCACAACTGTCGTTGACGGGCTCCTGGTATCGCCGGGGATGATGCTGGCTTTCGAGAAAAGAACGAAAAAGTCACTACAAATGTGAACATGATGAAAACATCTCAAGCAGCACTAATCCAATGGCGAGAGCAGTACTGCTGAAAATGTCTTCCATTTATAAATAAAAAAAAACCCTTTTTCCGTAACAGTTTTGGCAGTTTTGGGCTCTTTTTTTGTGGCCTTCTTTATGCATGTGAAGTAGAATTTTTAGAATTTTGAAATATATTCAAAAAATAAATAAAAACAATAAACAATGCAAAAAACAAACATAATTTTACATGGAACGGACATAAACGGGCCTTCTTTTTTAATCCACTTTTCTTCTTCTAACCTTTCGTATTTTTGTTCTTCATGAATATGGAAGTGCCCGTTATCCCAGATCTGGAATCGAGACAAGTACGTTCATCCACTTTAAGGTCTGTGGTTGAAACTTAAACTCGTGTGACGCTTTTTCATCACGTAAATTAAAGAACTACACGCGGCCGAGGGTTGGAATAATGAATTCTTCATAATTGTTCATCGGTTTTGATCCCCTCACATATATGTGTTACCGAAGCGAAACGACAACAGTTACGGCATCCCTCAAGAAACCCTCCAAGATGTTCGAATGAGTTGTGACAATCGCACGCAACGAAACGCACGAGTGGAAACGAGTGTGGCACAATATTGAAAGAACTCACGAAACCCTACGGTGTTAATTCCTCTTGCTTGACATTTCTTCAATCTCTTCAATCCCTAGCCGGTACCTCCGACGACCTTGGCTTGATGGGATGGAAATCTCGGGTGTTAGCATGTCATTTTAATTGTCTACAGCTGCTAGACCGGGTGCTTTAGCAAAATTCCAACGCATTACGTGTTGAAAACCTGTCAGGTTTTCGGTTGAAAGGAAACGATGGAGAGAATTTAGTCTTTGCTTTCTTGATGGAACAATTCAAAATTAATACACGTCTTAATAGGGGTAAAATTAGCGGAAACTTGAAAGTGCGCAATGATTTAAAATAATGCAAAACGGATTCATTAGTATAGAACGGGTGGCCCACTTTGATTTACGAAACCCTTTTTGATTGTGTTCCGAAATGTGGATTGAATTTTTGTTAAAACTCAAAACTTTGCAAAATTGAAATTATTAAAAGCAAATTTCATCCCCATCCGATTCCCAAAGAAAACGGTACGATATTTTCGCCCAGGTGCAATAATTCTTTTGTTCGGTACGCTCGCTTCTCGTTACAAGTAAATTTATTTTTATTAAAAATACACCAGATGCTACTCGCGCTGGCTAACGAAGACGATGCGAAATAAAGTACATTGTCATCTAATGGAGGTGTAAATTAATTCTATTAAAAGCTGCCTTTCCAATTATCCTATTCGCTTGATAATATTTGACAGCACGTTTTGTTTGAGAAAAAAATATGCTAGTAAAAATCGCTAAAACCGCATAGGCTCGGAAAGGAATAAAAGAAAAACTAACCCACATAAGTCGGAAGGTAAATTTATTATCGTTACACCATCGCTACTAATACGTAGCAACATGTTTTACCACTTTTTCATCCGTGCTTTCCTGATAAAGCTTGAAGTGTTGACTGTTTTCACTCAACATATCGACCCCATAAAAAATAATCCAAAAAAAGGGACGATGTGAAAACCGCGTGAATTTCATTTTTATGTTTTGCAAGTAGGATATTGATATGCTTTATGGAGCACCTGTCCATAGGAGATCCTTTACCGAGGGCCCTTAAAAGGGTTTCATTACATCCTGTGTAAACTTTGCGGTAGAATCTCGATTGTTGAGACGAGAAAATAAACTAAATAAATGGTCCATCAAATGTAAAGCACCTTTAGCGGCGACCTCAACCTGCGTGAGGTATCGCTTCGATGGAGCTTGATGCCTTGCTTTCCGACTTTACACGTTTACCTATCTTGCAATCTACGTTGCTTGCCGGTGTGTGGGTCTGGTGGAACCGGAATTACGCCGAAGGTTTACGATACCACGTGATAAATGCATCCAGCACATGCATGAGTGAGGTAATGGGATGAACATAAGTCTTCATCGAACGTATAGCCGGTTGCTATGGCGGTTCGTAGTACCAAGCACATGAAGCTACCTAGGGGATACACAATGTTTTACAATAGTGTGCCATGGTTGCTCGTGTTTTTGTTTGTTTCACTGACAAACAAACATATTTTATGCGAAACGTCGAGTAAAGGAATGAGCCCCACGGGAAAATTGTTTCAGTATTTGTATTGCAAAAAAAACCGTCATCGATTCTTTCCGAAGATGTCCGAAGCAAGTAGTTTATCTTTTACGATAAATACCTTTTAATGCCAGTTTATGGCGTATTTATAGCGCAATCTTGAGGCTCTTTCTGTTTCGTTACAGTCTATTCCCAGGGGCATATTGTTCCGGCTGATCGGTCTTTCGCATGGAGCTCGTCGCGGATGAAGGATTAATTTTATTAATTTCATTTGATAGCAGTTCATGAATTGAAACATCATAATGATTTATGATTCTCTCAATTTCAATAGTCTCTGGAGAGCGTTGAATATAGCGACCCTGAATTCTTCCGGTGTTGGCGGAAGAGCAGAGTCTGCTGCACTGTCATAATTGCATAAGTTATTATTATGGCGGTCGGGAACTTAATGCTTTTTGACAGCCAATCGTAAAATTCTAATCCAATCCAAATCAATGAATGATGTTCCAAATGAAAATAAAACAATATTGACACATTTCTTTAAAAAAGCTTGTTCTCATTTGTTTACATCTAGCATGTTAATGTGTTGCATGAGTATCATGAATATTCTTAGGAAACAATTTCACAATCGTATCACTCTTGCTATCTCACTGAGGTAATAAACAAAATTTCTTCGCTAAATGGTTAGTAAAATTGACATTTTCTACACCAACTACCCTGATCTTGTATTGATTCTCAATAAAGGCTTAAATATCAAGTCGGCTGCATGCCATGATTTCCGATAACGCGTACGAGCTTAGAACCTCACGTAAACGGTTCTCTTATCCTCAACTACCATCAACACCTGACATTTCTTGTGCAAACACACGTTCTAGCACGTGCAATCCATAAATTCCTTCCCGCTCGCAGGAAATAACTAATCAAATGATACGCCGTTGGCACTATAAAATTTACCGAGATAGACGGGAATCCTTCGTAACGTTACAACTTAATGCGTACTGCGTACCATCAATCGTAATGGATGCCCTTAGCAAATCTGAGTACTTTCATTCCCCAGTGATCGGTAGGTTAATCGCGAATAATAATGACATTTATATGCATGAAGCGAAGGTTTCAACAATTTCATTGGCATCATGATTGAATTAACAATCATACTAAATATTGATATTTAATCTAATCTAAAGCGGCAAACAATGAATGGTAAAGTGGTGCTTCTAACAATGATTTATGAAATTAGATATACTATTCAACGATTCTCATTGGAATGTACCGTTTAATATAATGAATATTCAATCAAATAAAGTACCGAAAACCGCAATAATATCAATTTGTAAAGCTATAACTTTTTCATTCACCAAAATTTTCTAATAAGTGGCTAGTTTGGCCAGCATTGCAATTCCAACATGCTCCTCGTCTAAATTGTAGAGCTTATTGCTGCGTGTTTAAAATGACTGGCAAATGAGATCGTTAATATTAAATTTCTAAATAATGTTTTGAAACAATAATTTCCCTATTTTATAGTGAAGTTCAAACATTTAAATGGGTGACGGCTACGAACCCGCCTATCGCCCATCTTTTATCTCTACTACTGTTCACCATTTAGCGACTGAGTTTGCAGCCCTAACTTAGTAAGCCGTGACGTGTGATTTGAAGCGGGTGGGTTGAAAGGGTCAAGAAATTTATGGTCTGAAATAAAGTACAATTTATATAAACGATGTAGCCGCGAGGATCCAGCCAGTCCGAGTGTACTGAAACATTAGCTCACTGTTGGGTCTGCTATTCGACCTCGATTCTTCCGGGTGGTTGTTTATCGGACCAATCCAGCGCGGTTTTATGACCCACTGCAGTGTTCTACCGTACAACAGACGCCGTCTGCTGATTTGCCGACACATGGCATTTTAAGTGAAATGTTACATGTTTAGCAATAGTTGCAGGGTTTTTGTCGGAGGACAATCCGTCGAAACCACGCCATGGCATTACCTGGAGCGGTGATGGTAACTTCTGTGCCATTTTTGTCGAGTCCTGCCAGTAAACCGGATCCGTTTGGCAGTAGGCCTCCGAACGCACCGAGCCCGTACGGATTCGAACCGGAGTAGTTGCCCATGGCGGACGCACTTAGAAGATACTCCTGCAGATATTCCTGCTGTAGGGAGATATCCATGATGTTGAGTAATCCAGCGGCCAGGTACATCCAGAGTAGCTGCCTCCACCGGCAGCGAGTACACTATTGAGCAAACAAAACACACATACACACACACAAACACACACGCGCCAACAGGAGGGGTGGGAGGCACAAGACAGCAAACCGTGGGCGTAGGTGCAGAGGAGATATTAATCTGCTGGCTTAGTGTAACTTATTCACGACCTCCGGCACTGGATCCATTCCATACGCAGCCCCCCGAGGGGCAATTCTTTAAATACGCAACAACAGTACACAGCACAAACGACGACCGATGGACTTGGTGGATAGCGCCCCATTCCACAACCACGCACGTTTGAGATTGGAAAAACGTTACACATTTAATTCGCTGATTTTAGATTGAGAATTTGTGAACACCGTAACATTCGACTACACTAGTAGGCTTTGCTTTGGGCACATGTCACTCTGGGTAGTTTGATATATCCACCACCGCCTACTCTACTGACTGTCGTCGGTTTTCATTTGCAGGAGCATTCGTGGGCAGGGTTGGAGCGCCACAATAGCACGATTATTATGTTTCACTTCCATGATCCACCGACTATCCGTGGGGACTATTATTCGTGTAAGAAATTGACAAGCTCAAAATCAACACTTCGCCAGCGATACCCCGAGTACCCCGGTTCGTAACACTATTTCTTATTCGAAAGGTAGCATATCCACTGTGTGCGTAATTTGCGATGGCACTTTTATTCGAAGCTAAATGAAGGTGGAGCATATCTTACGGAACTAGAGTATCGGTGCGGAAACTGTTTACATCAACAAATCGTGTCAAACATGGCACATGGTAAAGCGATATCACGCGAAACACACACTGAAGTAACCGTCAGATGTTTGAATTCACGCGAGATGACACATGAAATCCGGTCGTCCCTAGAGATTGCGACACATTTATCACACTGTCCCGCAAAACTTCGCTGGCACGCTTTACGGTGACAGTCAAAAGGATGACTAACTTGTGTTTCTCGCAGCCCCACTGGATGCTGTGTGTTGTAGGAACATTGAAAGATACAGGGGAAAAGAACTCACGCGACATTCGGCTCTGCGGTCGAATTCTCCTTTGCGCATGCGTTCGAACGAACGAAAAGGACTCCGTAGGTTGGGGAAGCTGGCTCTACCGTTCGCGTTTCCCGTGTACCGACAAGAGAAACAACAGTGGAACTCCACAGTCCGTGCCCTTTCGATGAGGAGCTTACACTTGTTGCCGATTGTAGTCCAACGTACCTCCTCAAGGCCCGTGCTCTACGTGATTGGTCTATTGTAAGAATGATTGTGATGGTCTTCAAGTTTGATCGAAAGCATCGTTTAAACCCAGGGCTGGGGAAGTGGGAGGAAGTGCGCTAGCTCTGATTGATTGATGTTGACAGTGGAGTATAATCCCCAGGATTCTTGCAGCTAGAAAAGAGGAACTTCCACTTCCTGCTTTGTCACTGCTTAAAAGCGTTTCTGTTTGGACGATAAGCCAGGTTGGCTTGATGTTTTTGATGAGACCATTCCCGGGTACAAGCTACGCTCGCTGTTTCTTAATCCACAATTGTGTTGCTTTTTATTACATGGTGGTAAAATATAACGGCAAGCAGTTGAGTTTCACGAAAGCCACGTCCACCGGGGACTGGTTTCTATCGTTAGGATTTGTTTTTTCAAGCCTCTCACCGATCGCACAATTTTTATCGCTATAATTTGAAACGAGGCTGCAGAGGGCCTGCGGAATTGCAATCGATTCGCATTCACAATCCTTGAGCGCTTTGGGATTGGTTCTTATCGATACGAAACCACACGCATCGACACTTTTGATGCAAGCATTCCCCCCCACATCGGCGATGGTGAAGTCATCGAAAGGGAAAATAAAATGGCCACCCATGATGATGGTGCGGTAAAAGTCAACGCAATCGTTTGATGCCATGTCTAGACGAGCAGGTTGATAGGAAGTTGTAAAGAAAGTGGTAGTTGGCTTTCACGTAATTGCCTCGTTACGGTCAGATTTGTTGGTATCGATTTTGTGAAGAGACTATCCGTGACCTAATCGAATGAAATTTACAGAATTGTGGTGCGGTTTTCGACGTATCCTACATTCGGCACATATATTAGATGAAACCAAAAACGATTTGTCAACACTTCTACCCGCATACCTCGTGCAAGTATGGGTAAGAGATACAAATGCAGGCAATAAACACTATTCCTCTTGCAAAACAATTGAAGCAGAAGGGCGATAAAATACCTTCCCGCTTGGGAACACAGTCAACGACCTCAATTACGATCGTCCGTTAGATGGAAAACTCTGGGAGAAAATAAATCAAATCAAACAGTTCAAATCTAGCCAATTGAAAACACACCATCGCAACGGGCACGCTGGCTATGAACGTAAAATTGAATTTCTGTTGTGTTTTTTTGTTTTAGTGAATTCCACAAACGCGACGGTTGGCAGCGTTCACTACGCAGCATCGTCTACGGAACGTGATTGCATAACTTCCGTTGGGGTAGGTTTTCATTCCATTTCGGTTGATTGCAAAAGGAAGAGCGTGCGACGTGTATGATTGCGCGCTTCCTCGAGCGTATGTTGATGACAATCGATCGTTTTGAACGCGTAAACCGCCGTCTGGTTTGCTGCTGGAAGATTGGTTCCGCATAAGCTGTTGACAATTTTAAAGCGACGCCAAGGTGTACTGGGTTGTTGGAAATGGACGAATGAAAATTCGTGCAGTTCGTGTAGCATCTTCGAAAGCTCAATGAAATGTCAGAAATTGGTAACATGTGAGGAAAGTTTGATTCTAAGAACTCTGCCTAAGACTGTTTTCAATACTTCTCGGCTATAATACGAAAAGAGATGGTTCGATAGGAACGTTGTCAGGATCGGACAAAATGCCTCTGTACGCAGTGGAAACTTAAACACTCTATCCTGCCGTGTGACAGTCATTCGAACTTCATTTGAATAGTATCGCAGGCGCATAATGATGTGCATTTCGACGATATCGAAACAAGCTGCTACAACGCTTGCCATCATGTTGACCATAGGAGACCACGTAGCGTTTCAAACGCTCCGGCCCGGGATGTGTAGCGATCGACATGTTGAATCCTGTACAGCTCTTGCACGTTCCTGCGTGTATACGTATACGATAAGCTTGTAGCGATCGACATGTTCAATCCTGTACAGCTCCTGTACGTTCCTAACTGTATACATATACGTTAAGCTAGGTTGCGCGACATGTCAACGTGACATGAAGTAGTATAAAAAGAGCGCAAATTGTACGGTAGGTCTCTTTCGATTACCTGACTCCAGAAGTGAACCAATAAACGGACCAGCCAAAAGAAGCTCATCAGATGCATTCTAGGAAAGCAAAATTCCTGTTAGAGCAGGGATTACCAAACG
>KI915048.1:6130673-6184665 GCA_000473445.2 Anopheles farauti
AGTATCGCAGGCGCATAATGATGTGCATTTCGACGATATCGAAACAAGCTGCTACAACGCTTGCCATCATGTTGACCATAGGAGACCACGTAGCGTTTCAAACGCTCCGGCCCGGGATGTGTAGCGATCGACATGTTGAATCCTGTACAGCTCTTGCACGTTCCTGCGTGTATACGTATACGATAAGCTTGTAGCGATCGACATGTTCAATCCTGTACAGCTCCTGTACGTTCCTAACTGTATACATATACGTTAAGCTAGGTTGCGCGACATGTCAACGTGACATGAAGTAGTATAAAAAGAGCGCAAATTGTACGGTAGGTCTCTTTCGATTACCTGACTCCAGAAGTGAACCAATAAACGGACCAGCCAAAAGAAGCTCATCAGATGCATTCTAGGAAAGCAAAATTCCTGTTAGAGCAGGGATTACCAAACGACGAGCACATCTATAAGTCGTTAATGAATGAAAATTAATGATGGGAAATAGGATTGTTCGGTAAGGATCTGCTGGTGCAAAGGGCACTTGCTTTAATCGTGACAATCAGCAAATTCGCTTGGGATTTCGAAACAGATGCGATGTAGTTAATTTATTGTTTCAGAATTAGGAAGCTTAATCCTATAAGATACCAAAGTTCGTCGTGAAATGCCATATAACACACAGATATGCGTTACACAGTGTGTACCGGATGTTGAAAATACGGTCTAATTACACGGTGTAAACCTGCGAGTGCCTTTTTTTTTATTTTAAATATTCTATTTTGAAAAAAGCGTTTCTGTAAACGTTGGGAAATCGGTATGCCTATGTATGGCTGCATTACTGTCATCAGAATAGCTAGTAACAGTTTCGTTGCTGTTAAAACATTCTCCATCATAGCAACCTAAATGGCCCTACGTTCGCGAACAATAGCTAGTTGTTGATCCAGAAAAAAGGCATCCTACGCTCCGTTAGGTCACGAACTGTGGTTGACTGTCAATGGCATTTGGCTTACACGCCTCCACACTCCTCCGTTGAATGCGGCCCGCATAAAAGTTCATTCACGTAACCCAACCCTTAAAGACGGTTTCTTCAATACGAATGGAATTGTTTGGTATGAAACTTTCACTGGGAGAACAATATTGTAAATTGTCTATTGTATATAAATAGACAGAGTGAAGGACCAAAACAGGCCAATGATTCGGTTTTAATATGATTTTTCAATCATGCTTTGTAGCGATGTTTGCTACATTGGAACGCATTTCAAACTTTGATGTAAACTGTTTATTGGAAAATGCAAATTGAGAATTGATGTGATTCAATTGTGTCAGTCTAAAGCAACTCCTTGTTATGTAACATTTTTCAATAAATTAATTGTAAATGATTACAAAACGAAGCACAATCGAAAATTCATGCCAATCAGCGCCATTATTGACTGACTGGAATTGAAGAGCTAGAAATACTAAAAATTCTAACAAACATTTCAGAACTACAAACTTAATTGAAAAACGAGCACAATGTAAACAGCTTTAGTATGTCGTTAAAAAGCGTGAATTTATACGATTTTTTCCAACTTCTATGTATTTAGTGTTTGGTTTATTTTAAAATTTTTATCACAGAAAACATGTAACTCTGTAATGGTTTCTATGAAAATAAATGAATATTGCCGCGCACCTTTTGATGCGAATCTACTATCACAAACAGATCTACAATCTGTTTCCACCGTTCGAATCGTTTACTGGCAGGGTAGTCATTTGCCAGATATGACGCAGAATGTCTTAGGGCCACATTGAAGTACATTGAACGACCACATTTCACAACATGAGCTACTATATACTTCATTGGAGGATTCCGGTGGCATAAAACAATTGCAAGCATGTAGGCTATCGATGAGGCACATTTTCCGAGAATAACTTTCATGTAGCAGCTTACGTTAATCTGGAAGGTGTCTGATTCGACACTACCGCTGCTTTCGGCAAATACATGACATGAGTATATTGATGTACATCAGATAGCTCCGGAAATAGAATCGATGAGGTTGGTAAAACTCAATCTAGAAGATCACACATAATTTTTATTACAAATACTGGTCGAAACCAGAACAAACTAGGTAAAAATCGTTCCACCCGGACCATCACACCGTATTAAAGCGTGGGAAGAGATCACGCTCCACTACGCGACCGGATATTGAGTTCCTACATTCATTCATCGGCGGAAAACATCAAATTAGTGGATGCTTGTTTCCATCCCATTGAATGTGTATTATAAATACGAGAATAACCTTTTGATTTGTTATTCTTTATCCAGGTTTTTTTTCTTTTAATGTTCGGTTATTTTCAATTGCCCTACGGTTTCAATCATCTGCTAAGCGACATGCAACAACGAACGGTTCCTAGAACCGTTGAAGTGGATTTAAGCTAGATGCTTCACATTCCGTTCCAAGGCTCCCACGCTTCACGTGGAAAGTGCCACCGTACATGCTGTTTTGTTTTTAAAAAGGAAGCTCAACGCGTAAAAACATAGTTTAATAAGAATCTAATCCTGCGAGTGGCAGTAATATATGATAGCATTTTCAATCAATTCTGTATGCTGAACATCAACGAACGATGCATTTAGCTTTCCATGAGGGATGTGAATGACAGTCTACACGCCGCATCAAATTAATCAAAGTACCATGCGCCTCCATTTAATTTAGATGGATATACAAATATTGCAGAACAGTCAGTGGGAATATATAGTAAGAAATTAGAATGGTTGGTATAATGAAAGGATACAAAATGTTTCCTGGCAACTATGTTTTAACTATATAGTTAAAATTAAAATTAAATAAATTTTATTCTTTTTTCTATTTGATGGACTCCTTAGTCATGTAGAATGTTGTTGCTACCGAAAGGATAATGTGCAAGTAAATAGATTGCGTTTTTAATGGTTTTTTTTTACAATCAACAGCAGAGAAGCGATACGTATTTTTACCCGTACAACTCGTTCGATATTTGGTATGTGTGTTTAAGGTCTAAATGTTTTTTTTAGTAGTCGGTAAAGTTCACAATCTCTGCAAACAAGTTTGCTGAGTGTATTACGTCTACTAGAGATTATGCTTCGAGAAAGATGCTTTGCACCACGGTATAAGTACGTTTTTATTCATATCAATTCGGTAATAGATTGTACGTAGTTTCTCATGGTTTTGCATGTTTTTTCATCGATGTTTTTTTTTAATTACATTTTCCACATCTCCCGAAGATGGCTTGAAGAATTCAAAAACATGTTATAGCTAACGTAGGATATTTTGTCCATTGCTTATGATGACTGCAATTTAAAAAATTTTCCTTTGTATGGTCAAACCAACAATAAATTTTTTTTTTTCATTGTTCACTATGAGGCCATTTTGCAACAAATTGTTATTTGTATTGATACCTTTCTCGGGAAAACAAGGATTTTGTTACAAAAACTATTGTTTACAGGAAAATCTATTCACGGCATGGTTATATATTTTTTGTTTTATTTTGCATAAAAATCGTAGCAAAATTAAACTATACTCTCGCTGAAAAAAAACCTAGTGCTGTGGTAATATTTTAAATCTCAAGTCAATCTTCGAACTCTAGTGCATAAACAGAAAAATTGTTTTGGTTTTAAATGGAACGGAATATGAATTTTAATATTTAATTTTCAACCTTTGATTTTAAAGACTACCATTCTGAAAATAGCGTACTGCATATACCGGCGCATAAATTTAAATACTTTGCTGGCTTGGATGTGGTAGATGGTAAATAAACATAAAAACTGACAATTCATATGTCCATCGGGTGTCCCAGTGGGCAATGTTTACAATTTTTCGTCGACGCGTACCACTGCTGCCTTCTTGTGTTAAAAATTGCTATTTTTCTCTCGTAAAATCGGGTTTTGCGTAGTTTGAGTGTGTTTATCAGCATATTTTATAAAGAAGAATTAATTTTGTTACGATCCAAAACAAGTTTTCATTCGTTACATGGTTGTCGTGAATATAAAGTGATTTGTCATGTTGAATGTTTTTCGGGGTTGGAATCATACGTACAACTGGTAGGCCCAAAAACCTATGAAACAAAGAATCCAAAGGTGAAACACCCAAGATAAAATGTCCTGTGAGGTGAAGGTTCTCTCTAGCATCGAAAACTTGACCGAAGTGCAAGAACAGTTCGGATTGAGCTCAGGTTTGTGCGAACGCTCGGTTAACTGGAAATTGCCAAACAAGCAATGTTTTTTCATGTTATTATTTTGGTTTTTCATGTACCAAATCCTGCTGCAGAAGAAAACTGGCTAAATGGAGTCAGCTACTCGTTATCTCCCGCCGGAGACATTCTTGCTCTTGGTCATGGTTCGATATTGGTCGTACTTGCATCACGGTGGGATCGCCAGCGACAGCTCAACGTGTATCGAACGGCCTGGCGGGGTGCGATCGATAGTCCCAATTGCATCATCACGAGCGTTCTCTGCACCCCCATCGTTGGCCAGGGCCAAAGCTCGCAGACGATGGTCGATTTCAGTTACATCATAGTGGGGCTGGACGATGGAAGGGTGCTGTTTTATGGTGAAAACGGCACGCTGATCCACACGCAAATTTTCCATCAGGAACCGATACAGGCCCTTAAAGCGCAGAGCGGCAAACATATCAACGAAGAACTGTACGTGCTGTACCCGTCCTGCAGTGTGATCTTGCAGGGTTCGCAGGTGTTTCCACTGCTTCGCAGCTTGCGCCAACAGATCAATCGCTACGGCACGGGCAGTCCAAAGGTGAATGAGGCGCAAGAATCGATCGCCTGTCGGAAGTGGAGCTACGAGAAGGGTATGACAATCGTGGATGCGGTCGTTGTGGGCCCACAGAAGAGCTGCACCTTCGACCATTTGCTTACGGCCAGCTTGGAGGGTGGATTCTTCGCCAAGTACCGTCATGCTGCGCCACAAAACTCTCTAATTATCGCCGCCGGAAGTAAACCGTACATTGGTTTTCACTACGCAAAGGAAGGTTTCACACAGCCTGTTTTGGCTGATGTGGCCCGAGCTGTAGCTAGCAAAATTAAATCTGCCTTACCGTTAGTATTGCATGTGCTAACATAACGGCTCGTTTATAAAATGATGTCCTATTTTTGCTTCTAGATCTTGGTTGGGTGGTGGTGGCGGTGGTGCAACCGCTCAGCAGCAAACAACCGCGGAACCACAGCTGCCTCCTTCGGAGCCGCTAATATGTCGCTTCGGGCTCTGCGACCTGCAGCGAAATGCATTCGCTGTATGGCTTGCACCAAATTACCAGCTTGCAGCCGTTGCCGATCACCTCGGTCGTATTATCCTGGTCGATTGTCAACGAGGAATTGCATTGCGTATTTGGAAGGGTTACCGCGATGCTCAGTGTGGATTTGTGGAGGTTGCGGAGAAACTGCCGAAAGAATCGTCTTCGACTGCTGGAACTCGAAAGATGGACCGCCGAAAGGCACTTTTTCTCGTGATTTACGCACCTCGTCGTTCGGTGCTGGAAGTATGGTCGCTACGTTCCGGTGGTCCGAAAGTAGCTGCATTCAGTGCCGCCAAGAACGGACAACTCATCTACAACACGCACAGTCAAATGGGAGTTATGACCGGTGCGAATAAAATCAAGTATACCGGCCACGGATGTACCTTCCTAGATCCGTCGGACAATAGTCTGAAAGAGATAGTAATACCGTTTCACTGTGCTTTGAGCGACTCAAAGTCGAAACTGGCGAAAGATCTGCACTTGTTGAAAAGGCTAAAGGTTTGCCTTAAATCGGGCGATGGCAGTGAAGCAGAAGAGCTAGAGGAGATGACCGACATGTGCCGATGCTTCGAGACGGACGATATACGACTGCAGTGTGTCGAAATGTTGGCCAAGCAGCGCAAGATTCGGCCAAAGTTGTTTGCAGCTGTAGTTGACATTTTTGCCGAAATAGCCATCGAAGGATCGGTGACGCTTGGACCGTCCGAGACATCCGTCGTAATGGATGATGGCAATATGGAAGACGACCAGGAAACGCGTTCCTTGAGCATACCAGGCTGCAAAACCCCTTTGAGAATAATGTGTGAAAATTATCAACGATTAGTTATGTTTTATTTACACCTACACGGAGATCTACCATCGATCGAGTATTCCATGATGGAAGGTGACAAGGAAGAGTCGATTGATGAGCAAAAGGAAATGCAAAAACAAGTAAATGTTCAACTATCCGACCAGGAGCTGACAGTGATTGAACAACTAATCGAACTCATTCGAATAAACGAGAGCGATGGATTGCAAACGGGTCAGAATGGTGCGAGTGTCGCCGGTGGAGGTAACAATGCTGGAAGAGGTGTTAAATTTGACGATTCCGTATCGTCCGGCGTACGGAATTCTAGCTTCATGGAATATCTTTCCTCATTCAATGTTACCAATGATGATCTTATTTTGCTGCGAGAGGAAAACGGACCCAGCGCTCATGCCAGCCTAGGAAAGATTATATTCGAAAAGCTGTATAAAAACGATTCGAGCCGGCTCGTAGGGTTTGTAGAAGCAGCCGAAGCTTGTGGTCTAATGCCGGAGGATTTGTTGCGCACATACCTCGCGTACTGGTTGCGGTTGCCATTCAACTACCGCGATATATCCGCCCTAATTGAAGATCTAACCCGTTTTAACGCTGTACTGCATCAGATTTGTATACTGGCACGCGATCGAATCCATTTCGACAACAATGCTCTCTGCCTATGGTGGCAATCGGTGCGTGAGTATCTGCTCGAGTCTCCGTGCGCACTGCGTGGCCTTCTTGCAGCGCTGATGTGTCGCAACGAAGCATTACGGCACGAAACGCGCCGGCGAAGTGACGAAGAAGAGAACGTAAGCGAACAGTTCGAGCAAGTATCGCAGGAGGCGTGTCAGTGGATGTTGCTGATTTACAAACTGGAAGACGTTGCGATATTGGGCAAAATCCTTGCCGAAAGTGTCCGTTGTCGCAATCCACGGTGGCCAACACTGAAGTACCAAAGACCGGTTGTAAGCTTGAAGGAAATTTTAACTGGAGGAAAAGGAATAGTTGCGGAACTTGTCGCTAAGTGGGTTGCTGCGACCGGTATCGACCCACCGACACTGGTCATTGAGGTAACCAAGGAAGCAACAGAAATCGATTCGAAACTATCGGACCCGGGTGATGAATCCGAATGCCAACAGGCTGGCAAACATGCAGAAAAACCGAATCACCGCGATCGACGATTGGCACTAATAAAGGCAAATCTGCTGCTAACATCCGAATACGGCCCATCGAAGGAGGGAGATGAACATGAGGAGCTGGATCCGGTACTTTACAATCTAAACATACTTCGGTTGCACTTTCCCTTCAGTCTCGACTCCGGGCAGCTGCTGGCACAGCTCGCATGGGAGTACATTGGTGCGTGGAGCAGAAACATGGCAAATGTAGCTTGCCTGCAAGCTGGTCTAGCATCGCTCAAAGCAATCCCGCGACTGCAGTACTCCATCAAGCACGGTCTCTGCTGCATGATTTGGAACGCGCACCTTAAAATACCCCTTGAAGCGACCAAGAAGCTGGTCAACAAAGTCGGCCGATTGCCGAAGGAGAAACTCTGCCTGCAAGACATTGGCATTAGTGATGCGCTTGTGCCACAGTTCCTCGAGTGCTGCCTTGAGTTTTTCGATCAGTTTGCCGGCAGCATCGATCACGATAAACTCGAGCTTCGCTTCGAAGATCTACTGCAAGAGGGGCCGGTTCCCCTGACGACACTAGCCACACAACAAACGTCGGCCAACATGGCGTTGCTTCGTTTGCACCAGGAGCTCACGACCGTCCTACTGATACTGACTTCGTTCAACGTGCGTTATACCAACAAACCCATCCAGCAGCTATTCGACGGGATGTCGAATCAAGCGTTCTTTTCGGAAATAAATCGTCAGCAAAGCACCACGAACGCACTGCCAAAGGCGGATCAATTGCTGCGAAAGACGCGGCTCGAGTTCCTGTGTCGCACGGTGACCGCAACAATGGATTTGATACACGAGGATATGGAGACGGTTTACTATACCGATCATAATGGATGGATGGACACAATCGAGCGACTTGCCAGTGCCTGGGAGCTTGAGTTTGGCGATATTCGCAAGCATCAGGTGAGCGAGTCTGTTGTCAAATTTATATCGCATGTGCTTTACTTTATTAATTATGCATGTATAGAAGCGTTTAATTTGTCCATTCCAATGGCCATGTTTCTCTTAGGCTTATCAAAAATAGTTTGTTAAATATTTATACATTCATTGAAATGAAGGCATCGTTGATGCCGTGAATTTAGAAAACCAACCAAAAATGTCATCGTGAAAATAACGCGTTTCATTGACACCGAATTGTTATGAATTTGTTATGATTCAGATTGTCGAACTGTATGCGTATGGATGGGACACGTACGCACATGAGCTGCTAGAAAACGTTATTCCGGATCAAACATTCGCCAACCTACTGCTCACGATAGCCGGCCGTCGTTTAGCATTATACACCAAAGCGAACCCAACGGCCTGGGGCCAGATCGCTGCCGTAGGACCTCTACTCACCGACTATCTTGATACGCTTGTAAGTGTCAGTCAGGTTTACTATCTCAATCGATGAAGCGTCGATGGTCGACGAAAGGATACCTCCGTTTCTCATATAAATTCTCTCTCTCTATTTACTCACAATCCCCAACATCCTATTGCCCCGTTTGATTCCTTTCCCAACCGTGATCGTCTCAATCGAACTTGGGGAACATTTTGCACGCAACAGGTAAGCAACGGCAATTATGGATCACCATTGCGTTCGATAGAGACAGACGAGACCATGCTGCAAAGTTCTAGCGGTAGTGAGATGTTCATCGATAAGATAACTAAACTGACGGAGAAAGCCTTCAACTGCCTCTCGGCACTGGCAGTAAATGCAAAGGGCACCTCCAAGGAGCTACGTGTTGCTGGATTGATTTTCGACGCATGCGCCACAATTAAAGACCATCGGCATTAGTCTGTTGAACGGTTCAACAAACCGTGCGTGATATGTGTTTGCTGTTTTTTTTTTCTACGAAATTTTAGCAGTTGAATCGAATGAGGAGAGAAAGTGCGATAGTTGTAAATATTTTTAATCTATCCATATTAGCATGTACTTTGTTCGGTTTGTTCGGATGGTTAGTGGACTAGTAGATGGACTGCAATATTTCTTTCCCCTTACCGAACACAGTCTAGACAACAAAACCACATCCAGAACGGTCCGAACAAATTCAACAGTAGTTAAACATGCACCAAAAAATGTTAATAAAATCGCCTTGTTGACTCAAACAAAACGTGCCTTCTGAATCACACAGTTGTTAATCGTTGCAGCCGGATGATTCGTGAAAAGGGAGTGTCGGTCCAGTTATTTGCACAGCCATTCAATCATGGTCTGCAGGAGCAACCTGGGACGACTGTAGGCTCTAGGAAAAGAAATGCAAATTAATCTAAATTCGTCTCCATTTGTGTCTGTAATGACGACGGCCGTCTGCTTTAGTTGCAGGAGAGTTTTGGAAAGCATGACTTCTCGCAGAGAAACTTTGCCATCGTGTCGTTATGTTTCTTGCTCCCACTGATTCAATTATGTATAACAAATATTTGCGTGCTCTTCTTAAGCTTTTATAGCATTAGTGTTCCAACAGGCCGCGCCGGAAGGTAAACTACCGGCTTTGATTTCAGAAGAAGAACGGGTTATGGTTGTGTTTGTAGGCACGATATTGACCAACTCTATTTCAAAATATTCACTTTTTCCCCTCGAGGGAAACCACGGACGGATTAAACACTGGTTGAAGTAATTAGCTCTGAAGGGAAGGCGTGTGCCAATTGGTAAACACTTTTCAAACTAATTACTTGCTATTGCGTAGACTAAAAGATCAATGAACTTTGAGGGTGGCATATACGATCCAATGTGTAAGATTGATATATTATTGGTTCCCAATGATTGAGTGATAATTATACAGAAGATTCCATACTTATTTGAAAAAAAAATTGTGTTTCCTTGTTGCATGCATATATTTCCAGTATACGTATTCATTGAAATCTCTTCGAATGATCAGAGCATTCTCCGTTCAAAACTAAAGGCAACGCTGTACGTGAAGCCTCCTCGTCGCCAAGACAACCTACGAGAGCACAGAAAACCGTTTAGTGGATTGATAACGTGTTTCTTTTGTGATTTCTTACCGAAACGGCGTCTGGCGAAGCGCGTTGTATCAAGTTTTCTCATTAATCAAATGCAATTTGCCACGGGCGTGTCCTCGTTGAAACATTGAAAGTATCACAGCGTCAGTTGATTGCTGTCTTTATTACAACTTCTAGTTCCGAAATTAAATCGTTCGACCGAGGGAATACATGGTGCGGTGATGGTAAAAGAAAACACTAATGAAAATATAGAGCCTTGTTTTCTGTTTACGAAATCGCCTTCAATAGTGTTGCGAAAACAGCGAAGAGTAAACAATCTCCGCACTAACGATTTCATCGTAGGACACTTTAATGTTTCCTAGTTCATCTTGTACGCGTTAGTCGTCGATGCTATAAATACTTGCCAATACTTAGAAGGTACCGAAGGCAAACGTCAATGAAGACGCCAATTTCAAGCACCGTGCCCTGTGGGTGTTTTACCGTCGGTTTAGTTGAGTAGGAAAAAAGGTTTATTTAAATACCAAGAGGACATTGTTAGCCAATGCTGTTATAAGATTTATTTATGCACAGTCAGCGTAGAAGGGATTGTGATATTGTTAATGTCGTTGCCCATCATCGCTTTAAATAAACCAAATAAATTTTAAATGCTACACCTGCTTGGCACGTGGAGCATCCCGCGTCGCTTCGTGGCACATGGAAACATTATGCGCTCTGATGAAGCAACAAATTGAAGGTTTTTCTAACCCTGCAGACATCTTGGTGGCTGCTGCATTCTGTAGCAGATTGGTTTGTGCTGAAAGCAAACCTCCATGATATAAATATAAGCTTACAGGTAATTTGCCGTCTTGATTCCGCCCGTAGTGGCTTTCCCTCACGGTAAAAGTTCATTGGCGTTAAAAGCTACTCGAGACGATGCGGAAAACATTAGCTCCGTAATGAACGTCACTCACGCAATAAATCATCAGGTAGCGGGGGTAGCACACCGGTCAAAGGATTTTATCGTTCGCACTCACGCCACCGTCTCACTGAGTTTCCGGTTTAATGGGTTGAATATTGTACTAATTAAGCGTTAAATCGAACCGCACGCAAACGGCAATCGTCTGACAAAGAGTAAACAGTAAACACACAAATTACACCAAATTGAACCGCAGCAAATTACTAGCAACCACAGCCTTGATTCAGCTTCCGCGACCGGGAGGATGTCCTTTAATGTGGTTTAAAATTTTGAAGCTAAGCAAACATTCATCCAAAGAAAAATGAAAGAATCAGTTGGGATGCGGGAAGGGGAGAGGGAGGGGAAGAAACATTAAATAAATTGCTTTCGAAAGCCTTTGAAGCATTTGAGTTCGTATGTAGATCAACAGGATATTGTAAAAAGCTTGATTAAAACTATCTAACAATGGCTTTACTACATTTCATATGGATGCTAGTGCTCGGCATACCATCCATTACTTTATCAACGAATATTCTATACGCACATCTATCCGCCAAAGTGATCGGCCACAGAAAAAAAAAACATTTTTTTTTTTGGCACAATGTGCATGGGGCAATGGGGATGTAATAAAAACCATAATTTTCACGTGCTCGCCACAGAAACCGTTCAGGAACTGGGAAACCACTATACGTTTAGGGCGAAAACGAAGCCCTCTTGCAATAAATGGAACCCTCCCGATGGGCGCTCTCCATGTTTTACGTTATATATATTTTACAGCCACTGTATGACTCCCAGAACTCCGCCAGCTTTTGCGATTCGGTTGCCACGTGAGCTTCGTACGCGTGGGAAAATTCTGTGAATTAGAGTGCTAAAATCTGTACGAATAGATCGATTCTGGGAGTGCCAAACCTAAATCTACCAAAAGTTTTATTTATTTAAAGCCATTTATTATATAAGACCGGGGCAAGGTGTGAAAATAAATCTATACTAAATTGATTTATTGCTCTCGGAGCGAAAAGGAACAGCTGTGCGGGTAACCGTGAGATATTTTATTTAAAAAATCCTATACAACGAATACATCATATTTTATACGCATTCTTACGAAATGAAGCTTATAAAGGAGCATTAAACCTACGCATCGGAAGTTGAAACACGTGGTTTAATGGGATGCTTTTCCGTCTCTGCCTCAAATTTGCGCTTCTTGTAAACTGTTTGGTATGCGTTCAAAATCGTACCCCTTCGCTTCTAAGATCATGAAATATTCATGGAATACGAAAGCGTATCTGCTAGCGTCGCCTTGTTCTCCCGCATTTTAAACAACATTCTGCATATGTAACAACATTCGCGATAGCAAATCCTCAGCAGGAAATTCGGCACGCGTTGTGAGTGTTGCACAAACTGCCCGAAGCACCAGTACCGGAACCGGAATTTACCATCATAAAATGAGGTACTGCAAGCTGTCAATTGACGACTGTCTGAGCACCAAAATGGGAGGAAATTTGCTGCAAACCGAGAGATGTTGTTGTTAATGTAAAACTTAGCACAATGATGGTATTTCATTATAAATCAATCAATGATTAATGGTACGTAGGGAATGTTGCTACATTAAAGTCAAAGCCAGCTTTTCACATGGTTACCTGCGTTCAATTTTTTGTTTTTTTTCGAAATGATTTTCTCCGCCCTATCGCGATCGTCCATACTACGCGCTGCTAGCTAGTAAAATCCCGCTAGTGTTTTTTTGGTAAAATTTTGGAGGTTTCCATGTCGTGTCAAAGGGGCTGCGTAAATCCGCTGGGAAAAGTGTTAATGTTTTCCCCTATCTTCCTAGCCGGGCATGATGATGGCACGTGAAAATGTTTCGAAAAACCTGTTCATTTTTTAGCCCATCAAGGGTATTAGATTTTGTCCTGTGGGATATTTGTGTGCGTTTATACGTAATGTCAACAATATTTTGTAATTTCAATTTATCGAATTTTGTTGTATTTTTAACGACGATGGGTCACGGGAGTACCAGCTTTTACTTTTGTGTTTACCGAAAACGCATTAAAATATGTTGGAACGATTTGTAACAGCAATATTTATGTGACACAATTTGTTAATAATATCTATTGTCTTATTATGAGAAAATAGCCGCGTGTTTACAAGTGCTATAGAAAATAGCAAAACTCGATGCGCTAGTTGAAATGTTAACTACAAAAGGTACTGAAGCGTAGTTTAAAGTAAAAAACCAAAATCAACAATAGATACCTATCATACAGCACAACAGCTGGCAAATTTCCCTCCGTTGATGGTGGTTAAAATTGCCAAACTTCTGCGTCCTGCTACTAAGCACACAGAGAAGAGAATATGCGCCAAAACTGTTTAAACAACCAAACCACCACCCCGCAATGTGAAATTTTCAGTGGTAAAATTGCGATAAACGTCAAAATCCTAGCGCGCAAAAAGTGGTACACAATAGAGATCAGAGGTAACTATGTTTGCGTGTTTTGCCTACCTTTCAGTCACCTTACCTTTTATTTCGGTGTCACTTATAAAGCGTGTTACCGTTCGACATATTACCGCTCGACATCATTTGCTACTTTTCTGTTCCGCTAAAATATGCGAAACTGAAGAACGTTAGCGTGTGGCTGTTAAAGTGAATGGGGTTTTTGTTTTGCTTCTAAACGTTGTACGTTTTGTCGAAGTAATTATACATTTCATCCACCATCCACCATTTTCTGGATGACTACCGTAAGTTCGTGAACGCCGGAAAAATGCTAATTTCCCCGTAGAAGCTACCCTTCGGGGTGCTTCTTCTAAACAGGGAACGTGCTGTTGGTTGAAGCATTGAACGCGTTTATCGAGCCCCATAACGGCTAATTGTGGTGTGGCTAAAACAATGTGTGTTTTGCGCCACACATAACGTGCTATTTGTGTTAGCTTGCCTTTGTTTATCCGTGCTTTGGAATGAAAACGCAATGCTTTGGACGAAATGACAATGGGAACGTGTTTCTTTTCCACACGCGTTTTTGAATGGAAGTATATTTTTGGGCAAACTTTTATTTTACATATAGCCTCTACTGAAAAATCTTTAGTGTAAATGCACTCAAACCTGTCGAAATGCCGAAAAACTCGTGTATTTCTTGAAATATAGATTAAAACGTAGATGTAGAAACGATCTTTATGATGGCAACACATTGCAGGCATTGCAGAGTCATATTTCAGTGTTAAATTCGTCCTATCTAATGCTTACTATATGACCGATTAAACCACCAAATGCTACTTTGACGCAAACACATGAAAGTTGATATACCATGCTTTGTAACGAACTATTTAATGCGAATTGTACACACAGCGCGTGCTCCACTGGAATGCAATTTACAAATACCTTGATGGAGATGAGATTTCTGGACCGGCACTGATGCGTTTGAAAGCATGAGTTTTGCTCCGAAATACAATTGACAGTTAAGGTGTGCGTACGAGATAACTTCACGGCCATTAGGTAACGTTGTTTGGAGACTGGTTTCCGTTAACACGGCACGAATGAAGCCGTGAGTTTCACACATCGCTAGCATTATTTTGCGGAATGTGCAAGGAAAGTTTTCATGTAGCCCGGCTTCTAGTCCGTACCAGAAATTAAACATTTTTGAAACTATGCCGGAAACCAGATGCTCGTTAACTGCATAAACTGAGAACGAAAACGGGCATGGAATCTGTGTTTCCTAATCAATGATGACTAGATATCATGCCTATAAAACACGCATCTAATTGTTGATACAGCTCCATGTAACGATGTAGAACAATTGTATCTGATTGAATTCGTCACAATTACCGTTAGCGGTAACAAATTAATTTAACAACAAATCATATCATGCGCCGACTAAACTGCATTACTAATGCATAACAGACTAAACAGAACAATTATAAACTCAAGGGCAATCAAGCATAATGGCTTAAAAGTTGGTAGTAAAATAACGCCTTGCGACTATGCAGACAACGATTTATGTAAACGGCTCGTTGAAAAGCGTTCACAAAATCCTCTTAGTTCCGGATGCCCGCAGACAGGAGATGTTAAAGTAAACGAACGGGCCAATTATAAATGACTTAATACCGCTCTTTTGCACGGCATTCGATTAATTTCCGCTAGATGACACCAAATCCGCTTGCATGGTACCCCGTGGCTTGACACAGTTTTTCCATGAGCACCTTCTCTTCTGGACAAAGGGTGAACCTGAAACCGAAGATACCTAAAGAAGGGGCATTTCAAAAGTAGAGCGTAACAAACTTATCTTCACCGTTGGGTTTCAGGTTCCCTATTTCGGACTTACGACCCCTGGGGTACTGAGGAAAAAGTGATGCAAAAAGTGCGAAAAAATATGTTCATTCGTTTTCACTCACATTCCAGTGGTGCCGTTTTTTTTTTTGCTACAAACTGTTTTGTGTAAGAAAACATGCAAGTAAATAACCTTTTTTTCCTCTTCTCCGGATTTTCTTTTACATGGCTTTCTTGGTCACGAAAAAGTATCTCTCTGTGATTCATTGGAATTTTTTCGGTTTTTTCTTGGCTTACCTGCTTATGTACTATGAATGAAAATAAGAAATGTCCTTACCCAATGGCCTAATATACGAATTCTGTAAAATCCTGCATCAGATCGTGTTACATGAATGAATGGCTTCACCCTGACGTGCTGTATTTGATGGGTCTCCTCGGTCTTCATTAAAGATGATGCCTTCGGAGAGCGTGACGGGGTGCCAGACTAGAATCAATCCGAAAACCTGTCGGGACGAACTTGAACTTGTCATCGGACCTCCATCCCCGTGCTGCTCACCTTAACGTCTAGCCACTTCCCCATCCGTGGTGTTTGCCCCTTGTATTGTATGACACTTGTTGCCTATCGATAGACATCCTCGCGGCAAAAGGCGAGAACAGACAGCCGAACACGAGGGACACTCATTTCCCCGTGTGCCAAATGTTCCTGCCCTTCCCCAAAATGAGGTGAGTTTGCGCAATCCTTCTCGCAACTCGTGCCGGAGAAATCTCAACCACAACTGTTTGACTCGATTGGCAAGCAACGATGAATTTGGTTTTGGAAATGTTGAAAGACAAAAACCGTCAATACCACTCGCGCTAGGCTAATGGACAACCACCGCATTTTCTCGCAATTTTCTCCACAAATGGGCTATTTTTTCCCACTAGCGACCCACTTCTGCAGAATACGTATTAAAATTTTTATGAACCCTATCGGGGTTTAATGGTAACGCATAAATTAGTCAACGGACCGAAGCGGACATCGCACCCACGAACGCAACGGAAGCAACTTTCTCGTACAACATGCGAAAGGACGCGTACCGAAAACGAAAGGACTCAAAAGCCAACGACAATGTGTGGCTTCGGTACCGCGAATAAAATAGCGGTTTTTTTCATGATGACTAACGCGGAAAAAAGCTCGCAGTACCGGTCGGGTCAAACTACCCTACATGGAAAACATTTCGCATAAATAATGTGCTACAGACCCAGTAAGAGAACGTTAATTTGTTCTAAAACCATCCGGAGGAAGGTAAAATTATATTGCTTTAATGAAACGTGCTCTTGAACTGATGGAAACCTACGGCACATCTCGATGTCACAGCGATGTACATTCCTTTTTAATGAGACTCGGACCGGTTGAACCTTTTATTCGTTTATATGAGTTCTTAAAATGGTAGAGAAATAAATAGAAATTGAAAATACGATGAGTACGCTAATAGATGGATTATCTTTATTCACACTTAAAAAAGCTAGTATTTTTCTCTGGCCCATCATGCTTCGATAATTTGAAACGATGTTAGACGCCCGCACTCGGAAGAAGCCGAAACAAATTATACCGGTCACTCGAACGATACGATGAAACCAGCTGGGGTAATAGAGCGCAAAAATTATCATAATTGAGTTTGGCAAGCAGATATATAAGTACCACTGAGTGGGAGAGAAACGATGCAAACAAGTGCAAAAAACCATCAATCCATGAGCAAAATTATGGCCATGGGTCGAACGAGTTTCACTTTCAAACCAAGCCATGCTTACCGGACACCGTCGTCCGGGCCTTTACGATGTAGATTTGGGTACTCGATCCGCTTGCCATTCTGCAGACAGAAGTCGTAGCCGATATCGTACATTTGCGGTTCGCTCGAGTTGGGATGACCGTAAAGTTGCGCGCTGGCAATGGTGACGTTCAGTGTGGCTGCTTCGGAACATGCCAACTGTTGGGCAGTTTCCGGTGTGCTGACATTCGCTATTACACTGATCGCCACACGATCGTCCAATTCGATGATAATGTCCAACCGAAAGCCGTGCTGAAACACTACGCGTCCCATCGTCGAACACTTCCAGTGACGCACGTTGCACTCGAATGCACCGACCAGATGCAGCGGCTTGAGCCGGGAAAGCTCGGCCGTTATGGGAACCGTTGTCCCGTTGGCAAGCTCGATCAGTTCTTCGACGATGTCACGCATTGGAATAATATATCCCGGCCGTATGAACATCGGTAGGTCGGATTCGACAACAGCATACTGCAGGACGTCGTTTCCCTGCATCAGTTGGCCACCCCACAGCTCGTAGAACGTGTCAGGGAAGTAGATGGCAATCTGCGTCATTTGGGGTAGCAGCACGGGTGCCACGAGAAGCGCTTCCCCGATCATGAACTGTTCCCACAGGTCCATGGTGTAGTTGGCAGCCTCTTCGTAGTGGTAAAACATTGGCCGTAAGTAGGGTGCATCCTCCAGGATTAAGGTGTTCATGTATTCAAGCAACGCGAACCGCCTTCGAAGCGTCGCATGCATCAAGCGCTGTCCGAAACGACTAAACCGGTTGGGAGTTCTATCGGCCGTAACGCGAAACAGTGGCAACAGCGATCCGAATTGATACCAGCGTATGCAAAGCTCTTCCGATACGTTGGCACGTCCGAGCGGTGCGTTACCACATATCGGTGTACCGGTGAAGCTAATACCTACCACCGAATGGCCGATGGTACGATCCACTTCGCTGCGCAATGAGATCCAGCTGGCGGAAATATTCATCGGAAGAACCGCGGCACTGCTGTGGATGTCGTAGGCTCCAGTAACGATCAACGAACCCGATGGTGCTAGCTTCTTCTGGATAGCTTCCAGGGCACTAACACCGATTAAATTGTGTTCCGCGAGAACTAGTGTTGGGCTGTCCGAAAGCAGTGTGTCCCAGGGCAAAAGATCCACCAGTGTATCGTTCAGCTGAGCCGGTTGATACATCAGTTGCCTTGGCAACGGCAGTGAACTATTTCGTTCATCGCGAGGACTTACTTCCTCCAGTACGTATCCATCGGCTTCCAAGTTAGCGACTTTTTGCCACTGTGCCTCCAGCCATTCGGTGAGATTTCCCGATCGTTCCGATGTTCGCCAGTCAACGTAGACGGCGGTACGATTTCTTACCCGTCCTTGGTATGCGAGCAAATTTCCCGGATGACGCAACAGGATACCTTTCTCACGAGCATCTATATACGCCGAATTTCCTCCGTAGCCTACCGTAAGTACCAACGATGGAACAAACTTTTTGCCCGCATTTCTCAGCAACTGAAGCATGGATTCGATGTGCTTATCAATGGTCATTGCGTCGGACAGCCAGAACAGGTCGTTGTGGAGACAGTGTGAATCGAACATAATGGTGTCGTTAAGCAATGCCTCCAATTGTGCACGAACGGTGGTTATGTTGCGATTCGCCCGTTGATCGCAAACATGCACTCCATACGCCCAGTAAGGTGGAGTGTATTGGTTCCGCAAAATGGCCTTCGATTGGCGGTACAGTGCAGTCGGAGTTGGTCCGGGAAGGAATTGTAGATCGAAAACATTGCCAAGCTGCGCTCGCACAATAATAAGCCGTGATCCAACTATTTCAACTTCTGTCAGACCGGGAGTGTTGAATATTAGACCATTGAACAGTTTCAGTTTGGCGTCTGAAAGTGAAAAAATAAAAAAGATGTGACGCATCTAATCGCAACAGTGCATTCCGCAACTTACTGTAACCCATCACGATCGGAATAGCTGTTGTGTTCTGGTCGTTCAGCAGCAAATACTTTGTTCCGGGCTCGAGATAAGCACGACCAAGTCCAAATAAGAAATCGGCACCGAGATGTAACGTCCACTCGATGAAGTCTTCTGTTACCACCAATGGACCGCGTGCGGTTGAGAAAATCACTTCCTGGTCGATTTTACGCTTCACTTCGATGAAAAACGTTGGACTATACACTTGTACTTGTAGATCGGCCGTTTCCAGGGACACGGACGCAGCAACCTCTTTGCTCATATTTACTTTCGAAAGAAGGAACTGGAAACGTCCGCCGTCATCTTCCGTGACAGAAACGTCCAATCGTACCTCCGGAAGAGACGCCTTGCCGTAAGGAGTTACAGTGCGATACGGCGAGAGAATGGCTGGAACACCAGGCTTCCAATCGTTGCCAATAATGCCCTGATGCTCAGAGGGTAGAGAGTGATAGCAGGTGGCCAGACTAGTGTAGCAGCAACCCAACAAATGGCACTCGCTTTGCGTTAGATTACTGGGATAACCACACGGTATGTGGTACAGCGTGGGATGACCACAGGTACCGATGATATCCCGCTTGCCGCCATGGCCAATTTCTTTTGAGAAGAAAAATAAGTACGCAAACGCTGGTATCACGACGCTGGCCAATCCAAGCACCACAAACAAACGTATCGTTTTGTTCAGCAGCAGAATGTGTATCAGAGCTGGTCCTATAAACAAGACGTGTAAACCTCCATCCGATGACGCATTGTTTTACTGAACTTACTTTTATCAAACTCCGGTATCGTGCTTGTATCGTATCGCATTTCTGTGCTATATTCAGTTCCGGATCCATATTGACGCGGTTGGACGGAAGATTTCCCTTCCTGACGTCGGAACATTTCGGCGAGGTGATATTTTCGAACCTGTGTTCTGGATTAGGTTGAAATTTACACTCTATCAATCACAGTGATGTTTCCCTCCGACAACTAGGCAATAAACTGACACAAACCACCCTGATTGCTCATTAATTACTGTCGTCAATATACGATGGCCGATACTGAGGTGGTGGAGAGCCTACCGACTTTAAAGATAAGAGCTATCAGGCGGAAAGCATCTACGATAAGACGGTACCTAAGTCTAACGAGACTTTTGGTATGATGTTGCTTGCGCATGCGTACTAGTGTAAACAGGTTGCTTAAAGAGATTTTTACTTCAAAGTATTGGATGAGAGATTCAAATTCGTAAAATCGTAGCAAAACGTCGAACAGTTAGGAGGATAGTTTTTTTTGTTTTAAAGAAGCTCATTTGCAGTCAAGCTTATCTATTGTAGGAAAGGTAGTGGTTAGTGGTTGCTCTATCTTTGATCATGTTGTAAATACAAAAACATTGTCATATATCAGCCTTAAAAAATTGCTGTTGTAAATTTGATGAATTCGCCGTTATGTATGCAATCCGCTTAATGCTGTGCAGCAGCAGTATAACAGCTGCATGGCTTCTCTAATTCAGCAATGAACCAAATGTCAAGTGGGTAGTGTAGACGTATTTGTAGAAGGTAACGTGTGTGTGACAGCTCGCTCTCGCTCGTGTTGCTATCGTACAGTGTTCGATAGTGTTGGTGAGCTCGACTGCACTTCAATGCGCGCTCCGTGTATCGGTGGAAATGAGAAAAAATATTTTCCATCGCGAAAGTGTCGCGCCGTGCGAATCGACAAAAAATCGCGATCGTACGTAAAAGTGCAACAAAACTCGGCGTTAGCATGCAAATTTGCATTCTCGGTAACGTTGTCGCATTGTAGATGTTGTTTGTGGTGTGAAGAGAGTGAAACATTTCATTTTATACGCGGGAGCGTTGAAGGAAATATGTTTTATTAGCTCTTAAGGGATTAAGTGCGGACCGCCGTCGTGACACCGTCCAGGTGGAAAATGCCCTTCGAAAAAGGTGAAACATCGTGCAGAAGAATGGTCTCCGTACACCATCTTTAAATAATTGTTGCCATTCGGTTCACAGCAGTGCAAAACATTTGTGACAAATAGCGAGAGAAAGTGAGTAAATCAGCATAGCAATAAAAGCGCAGCGCCGTCACAACATCCCGTTCTGAAGCTTCTGGCGACCTTCGCGCACTGGTCGCGTCGATGATGATGGTGGCAATATTTGCGACATGAGTTGCAAATTCATCGTCATTTTTGTCAATTAACAGTGCATCTGGTGCGACAGAAACTGATCGCAAATCGATTGAAATCGTGACGATGTGTGAATTGTTCTACACGCTCATTGCCATCTGACGGTGAGACGCCATTTTAGAATTGGTATTTACAAAAAAAGGTTTCAGCTGCATACCGTGCCGTGCGTAAGCACGTGAGTGAGTGTGTGTGCGTTCGTGAGTGTGGGTCGCATTTGTGCATTTTAATAAGAAGGAAGATAGCTATCGCATAATGTGGTGCGTATTCGATAGCATTGTGATAATGTTTCATTCACTTTGAATCGAGTATTGCTGCGAGCCCCATCGGATGCAGTTTTTCGGGTGAAAGTGTGCGGGCTAAGTGAAGACGGAGTGAGAGCGAGATAATCAAATGTATACACGTGTGTGTGTACAATTGAATCCACCGCCGGAGAGCCGATATGTGTGCATGTAGTGGTTCATTGGAGTGTGCGTGCTAACTGGTGGTTTGTTTTGTTTCGCAACGTTTCAAGCAAGCAATGCTAGTTCCTCGAATGCCACGCAGTGGATAAAGTGAAAAGAATAAAAAGAGTGTGACCAAAAGAAACGTGCTGAAACGCACCTTCGCGGAGGAAAAAAGTGCTGTGGGTATGTGAGTTAAAAAGCATGATGTTGCTGCAGCAGTAAAAAAAGCGCCAGACGACATAACAGCTGTCAAACAAGCTGGCTTGCTTTGACGCATAATAAGTTTAGTACTGCTGGTTTTAAGATCGTTAGTGAATTACTCGTACTTCGGATCAATCATATGGTGAGTTTTGATTGTTTTCATCAACAGTTTGTGAACAAAACACTATTGTGTGGTTAATGTTTTGGTTTCTCGTAAAGCGGGTACTTGTTATGTTGTCATCGGTAGTGCGTATGTGTTAGTGAAATAAACCCGTCAAAATAGGCGCCTTCTAATACACACCACCACCGATGCGCATGAAGATGTATGCGTTTAGGCAGTGCATAGAAGATCCATGCGGGTAGGTTTATGTTTTCTTCTGATGTCTCGCGCCAAAGAATGTTTACTTGCTTTTTTACACGTACGATGAGTTCAACCTCGATGAAAAGCGTAAAACATTTTCAATTATTACAGCGTATAGATAACAATTCGTGTAAAAATGGTTTGTCATATTGGTAATGTGTTTCATCTTTTGAAACATAACATTTTTCCCCTCCCGATATATGTACTGTTATGACCCAAATATTTCACACCGGTTTGACTGGGGATAATGCTTGGAATGGAATTTATACTGGTTTTTTTTATTTTAACTGGAAATTTTGCGCATTAGCATAACGAAAAGGGTAAGCAAGGCTTCCGAAATGGTTTTCAAACTGCATTCCCACTTTACGGAGCTGTCTTTATAACCTATATTGCCTTTGTTTGATAAATACGATAATACTAGGACACATTTTGAGTGATGTGGTACTTAAATTTAGTAAAATAATCGGTACTGGTTTAAAAATAAAATTGAAAAGTGTTTTTTATTTGAAAATATAGCAATAGAACAATTTATCATGAATGGATGCGATTCAATATTCCGTAAATCCTTCCTCCAAACAAACCAGAATAGTGCAAAACAAAATAGAAAGCGTATCGTTTACAATCAGCTGAGCCCACTGAGTAGCGCTACGTGACGTAATGCAAGGACGAGCCTGCCAACCATACCGACGGTCTTTGACCTTGAAAACACTCCTCCAACCTTACATCCTTATTTGTTCCTTCTGCTCATGATTTATGATAACGTCTTTGGTTCGTTTGAGCAGCGCTGCAAAGGACACCAGTGCGTTTGGCTGGCTACCTGCCAAATGTTTGGTTTTTATGACAGTCCCAGGCTAGAAAAAGAAATGGAATGTTCGGTAAGATGTGCAGAAGAAGGCAAAACAGGCTCGTTACCCCTTGGAGCATCCTTCTGATATTTCGGGCACACTTCTAGGGAACTACATGTCATAATATGTTTCTTCGTCGTGATTTATCCCTTACAACAGTTAGTCATCATAGCTGTAACAGGTTTAAGAAACATGAATCAATGATTTTTCTCCATTTTCTTTCCACTCCAGGAAGAGACTTGGAATAAAGACTACGTGTAGACGTCCTGTTCCAAAGACTTACGGCCGTCGTTGTGGTGAGTCAAAATGACCATCGTGAAAAGCAACTCCACAGAGACCACCAACCCAGCGGATAACGCCAAGTCGCCCCTATCTTCTTCGTCGTCCTCCTCCTCATCATCCGACTCCGATGATGGATCGGACTCTTCGAGTGATTCGGATTCGTCGTCGGCATCTACCAGCAAGACAAGCAGTAAGCAGAGCACTGGCGGTGCTCCACCAGAAAAGCCCCAACAATTCAGTGTGATGAGGTAAGAAACAAGGAACCAACATGGGGAATTATTATCGGGTTAAAATCCCGCGTTAAAGCACGTGAGTTGATAATAAGTAAATAACGATCATATCCCCTATTACTTTCTTTTAGTTCCGATAGTGCCGGACTTCGAATGAAGATAGCTATTCCTCGAAGCCAATCCAACGCGACACCCACGCCTTCTCCAACGTCGCAGCAAGAGCTCCCGTCTCCTTCCGGAGCGGTTGATAGGACGCATAGAAATGTAGAAAATGTGTCCGTCGCTCCATCTTCAACGCAAGTGCCACCAGCAGCGACCGGTACGTCGGGCAGTAAAAGTGAGTCATTCAAGGACAGCGGCAGAAAAGAAGGAACTACGAGTGCTAGTAAAAAGAGTGCCATGGGCGAAGGTTCCAGCAGGAGTAGAGCACAGCCATCCACCCAGCAAATGAGAAGTACTACGACAACGAGCAGCAAAGCAACGGGAGCTAAAGCGTCCGATAAAAGGTTACCGGAACGGAGCAGGACGCTCCAACCGAAGTGCGACAAACGTCCCGCCGCCACGTCCGGCACCGATGGTTCCGGTCGTAGGAAGAAAAGCGATAGCGAAAGTGATTCCAGTTCGCCCAGCTCGTCCTTCTCTTCCTGCACGAGCAACAGCGATAGCGATTCGAGCAGCAGCGATGCCGAAAACAGCAATCATCAAACGACCGATAAAACTAAACCATCGGCGGCGACACGAACGACGACGGCTGCTTTGGGAGCGAAGGTGGTCGCATCGGCAAAAAAGCAAAAGATTCTCAAACGCAAAAAGGTACGAACGGGGCACGAAAGAGGTGGCACCAACAAACCAACGACAGCAAATCAAATTATGCTTTTGAGTAAATGGCGAGGTATTTTAATAGCTGTTTCCACGAAAGGTTTATGACAAACACATACACAGTACAAAAGGCGAGTGTCACTATTCCTGCGTGCGTGCGTGCGTGCGTGCGTGCGTGTTGACCTTGGTAACAAGTCGTTTTTCCGTGTTGGCCAAAAATGTAACGAATTTTTCCGATCCTCTCTCATACGGCTTCTGCAGTTTTCACATGAATGTACAGTGGGCAGAAGGAGGGTGCACAGTTTCGCACTGAAGTGATTGGTTTCAGAGAATTGTGCTCAAAATATTGTTCGATTGAAAAATTGCCATACATTTCCTCCGAACCGCTTTGTGAGATTTTCTAACGTAAAGTTCAAGGTAAAAAAGCAATTCTCCGGCAGCACTTTACACGACGATTCCATAAAAATATCTCCTATTTGAAAAGTTTTCGATGAACCTGTCTTATGAACAGGTGAACATTTGGTTTACGGTTTGTGGTTAAGTTTATTTGCATATTAAATCCTTATAAAGTCTATTTTGTTTGGATATTTGTACAATCTTTCGGATTATGTTTGTATGGTGGGAAACACGTTGCATTTTGAGGGTTTTGCGTCTGTCCAATTCGCCTTTGCATCAATGGGTTCCACATGTTGCACTGTTGCAACCGCAATGTGCAGCGATGATGCATTAAACGTTGCATGTGCTGTTTTTCTCGCGATTTAATTGCCCGGCAGCATTCGAAACCACCGATTCGCCAGGTATCAATTCGTGGTCGATAAATGAAGGGGTTTCTTTGTGTTTTCCGGTACACGATTGAATTGTGTTAATTAAATTTGCATTACGCTGTAGGCGTTTTACTTTTATTTATGCCAATTTTCTGTGGTACATGCCGTTGAATGTCGAACAATTTTGAATAGCTGCTAACGAGAACGAATCAGTTTTGGTAACCATATCGATCGGTTTTACATTTATCTTTGCAGGTCAGCCAAACCGTAACATCCAGCAGCAGTGATGAAGAAGATGAAGACGATCCGTCGGCTGGAACGGTGGGTAGAGGTGGAAGCAAGGCTGCTACCCGTGCAAACCGTTCCAACGAATTCAGCTCTACTGATTCGAGCTCCTCCGACGAGGACGACAAGGGCTTCTCGGCCGTGCGATCGAAGGTGAAAAGCGCTTCGAACAAGCTACCCGGTAGTGGGTTGGCAAAAGGCACCTGCAGCTCGGGAAAAATGTCCTCTTCCGCTAAGGAAGTCGGGGAAGGAGCGTTGCTGCTCAGCAGACCACCTCTTTCCACGTCGACACCGGCGAAGCAACACGGTGCTTTTCCATCCGCGGACGGTGGACTCACAGCCGAGGGTGGTTCTTGTTCGAGCGATAATGAACTTCCAGCCCTAGTCAGTGCGGCCATACGGCGCGTGGAGAGTGGTTCCGACGCAGAAAGCATCCGTGGGCTGGCCAATCCGACGCAGCAATACACATCCAGCCTGCTGCGTGATTTTGTCGTGAAAACACAAATGCTCGGTTCGGTCGGTGAAACAAACGGGGCACTGCCGATGGCTGTTGGTGGAGCGGTTGGTGCAACGGATGGTCCATGTTCGCCGTCTTCTTCATCTTCCTCTTCTTCGTCATCGGGATCATCCTCTTCGTCGTCCTCTTCGTCGATGGAGGAATCGGCAGACCCAGCGATAGGAAGTGCCGGACCCGGCCCAGGAGGTGGAGGTGGTGGTTCAACGCTGGAGCTAGACGTTCGTAAAATCAAGACCGAGTCGCCTGTAACGGTTTGCACCGGTCGAAACACGCCTCTCGTGAATGGTCTCGGTGGTAGTAACGTGAATCAAAAGACAGTAACAGGTGCAGCCCCAGCCCCTGTCGCCAAACGACGCGGTCGTCCTCCGAAATCAAGTGTAGCGAGCGGATCAGCCATTAAGGCTCCAGTTGGTGCATACAGTTCCACCCGCACAGGTTCCACCATGCCTTGCATTCCGATCGTAAGTGAATCGCCCGATTCAGGCATTCTTTCGACGCACAGTTCAACCGGTTCACCGAAGACCGATAAAGCGAGATCCGGCGTACACGTCCATGCGGGTAGCGTGTCCTCCAGTACGCGTCGCACTAAATCGGAAGCACGCGCCGTAGATGCGGTTGGAGCGAATGCCATACTATCAACAGCGGTACCTTCGTTCGGTGGGAACACGATGTTACCGGTCGTTCCGGCAGCTACGGGAAGCAGCACTCGCGTGTCAGCCTCAACTTATTCGCTTTCATCCTGTCTCGATCGAAATACGTACGCTACCGAGCGGGTCCTGTATCCCCCTCGAGGACCAAAAAAACGAGGTGCCGGAAGACCACCGAAGCAACAAGCGCATACAGCGGAGAGTAAGACAGCGATGGCGAACGGTCCTACTGCATCAGGAGAACCGATTGCCAAGCAAGTGGAAGATCGGCTTGACCCACACTGGCAAAAGATTGATATAAGCAAAAAGTTTCACGAGCCACGATTAAGCGGCTACAAAAGTGACGGTGGACATTCGACAATTTGCTGTAGCAAGCGGCTAGCTTCGCAGAGCGGCTACATAAGCGATTACGGTGGCGTTGGGGCGAGCAGTGGTCGTGGTCGGCTATCGGGCTACAAGTCCGACTATAGCTCCCGATCTCGACGCAGCTGTAGCCGGGGAGCGACGGGAGGTTATCGGAGCGATTATGGTCGTGCGAAGAGCTGCGGCTATCGCAGCGATTGTAGTACGCGTCACCGGAAGCAGGTTCGACGGAAACGGCGAAAGAAGGTGGGCAATCAGGACACCCATTCGGAGCATCATCATCACAACAACAATCTAAACGATCGCAAAAACTACAACGCATCGAGTGACGGAGGTGAGGGTGGTGGTGGTGGCGGTGGTGGAAGTGGCAGTGCGAAATCGGCCAGTGTCGGTGAGCTGGAAATAATGTTTATGGCTGGTTTGACACTCGGAAGCACGAGCGATGAGGACAGCAGCAGTACGAGCAGTAGTACGAGCTCGAGTAGTGCCGAAAGTCGCGAATCCCTCTTTTCTGCCACTTCCGGTGGCGGTCACCGACCTGGCGAGAGTGTGGCAGCGCCGAGCAAGGCAAAGCGAGCGACACCCATCAAAGGAAGAAAAACAAACGCAGCCACAACGGTAGCACAGAGAGCACGCGAGACGAAAACAATTCAAAAAACGCCACGAAAGCCCTCACCACCGAAAACTGCAGCAGCAAAAGGACGCGGTGGTGCTGTTGTATCGAACGTTCCATCCCACGGGCCACGACGATCCCGGGGAAAGAACGTCACCAGTTTATCGGTAGATCGTGGCAGGAAATCTAATCATGTGAAAGAAAACGACGACAGTGATGAGAAGTCCGAAGACGAAGAGGAGGAGCTACACCGAAGATATACAGCACCAACCGGTCGTGGTCGTAGTAGATCACAAAATCCTGCCGCCAAGAAATCAGTTCTCCCTTCTTCGAAGCCTTCGATCGCTGCGACGGCCTCGGTTGCATTGAAGCAAAAATCTTCCGCTCCCAAAGATGCGGTAAAGCAACCGGCACCACGGGGCCGTCCACCGTCGGTGAAGAAACAACCGGTTCGAGAGACCGGTGGAGCCGTGACTGGTGCGGTACGCAGTAGCAGTATGTGCGACGGATCGTCGGTTGGCAGTTTGAATGTTCTTCTAGCTCCAAAAAATCGTACAACCCCCGTAGTGCCGATCAACAACTTTGATCGAGTATTTGCTTCCATGAGCAGCGGCAGCGGCGGCGGCGGCGGCGGCAACAATAATGAAGCCAAATCGAACACCATCTACAGCTTCTCAAGCTCGTCCGTGGGTTCGAAAAATGCTTTTGCAACTTTTTTACTACGCGGTGCGGCGGAAGGGGCATCCACGGTGGATGGGAACGGCAAACTAACGGGGATAACCGTCAAAAAGTTGCCCCTGTCGAAGGCGAATGTGATCAAAAACTCGGAAGAATGCAATCGCCGGTTTCAGAAGTCAAGCTCGTCGTTTGCATTGTCCATCGGTGGTGGTGGTGGTGGTGCCGGATCTGTCGATCTGTTGGCACGGATAGCGGATGGTTCGATCCCGAAACCGTCCCCTGCCAAATCGGTCTGCTCGAAGCGCAGCCGAAGAAAGAGTTGTACAAGCGACCGATTGGAGGTGATGTCGGTGAAGAGCTATGGAGCAATGGTTGGAAGCTGCGGAAAGATCCGGCAACGACGATTGAGCACGATGAGTCGATGCAGTAGTCGCTCGGCAGGATCGAGACACGCTGCTGCACGGATGCGAAGGCGCAAGAAGCGGCTACGTTCGATGTCCGTTGCACCCGGGGCCACGTCGGATATGGTTGCGGGAGGTGGTGCAGGAGTCAGCTCGTCCACGATGGAGTCAAAGATGAATGTCGAAATCGAACGATTGAGCGAAAGCTTCAGCGGGATGTGTCGTATCACAGGATGTCCCAACGAAGCGCGGACTGGTGCAGCTAGCGGACAAGCCGTGAGTCCACCAGAGGAAAGCACACCATCCGCTCCCACCGCCGCGGTCGCTACACCGTCCACTAGTGGTAAGACTCATCAAACGAAGCGTTCGATAAAGAAACGGAAAGCGTCAGAGCATGTGACGGATGCTCCGTCGGCAGCTGGTGCTGGATCTGCTTTAGCGGCAGGAACTGTCTCCGGAGGCGGAGGCGGTGGTAGCGGTGGTGGTAGCGGCGGAGGAGCTAGTGGTGGTGGTGCAGGAGTAAACAGTGGTGGTGGCGGAGGAGGTGGAAATATTGGCGGAAATGGTGCTACAGGAAAGCGACGGAACAAAAAGTCGGTCCCAACGCAGAGTCCCGACGATCATAAGTTGCCGTTGAAAAAGCGTCACTATCTGTTGACTCCTGGTGAGAAAGGGAACAACAGTGACAACAACAGCGGAGTGGACGAGGTCAAATCAACCGGTGGTAGTGCTGGAGCTGGCAATGCCGGAGGTGGTAGTGGAGCGACAAACGCAAACAACTCCGGAAGTCATACGGTGCTAAATCCATGTGCTTTCTCGAGTGGACGAATGTCGGTTAACTCGGCGTCTGCCGCTGGATCCACGATCTCCGGCACGCCTACGAAAGCTGTTACTCCGAAAAAGCGCCATTTGTTGAAATCACCCGAACCAGGACCGATCCCGGGCGATGCGGAGGTACAGCTGCAGCAAATCAAGTCCAGTGATTCTCCACTTACGATCGTCAATGGTGGTTCGGGAACTGTTGGAGAGACGACCGGAAGTTCCCCGCCAGAAGCTCACACTGCCGGCGGTAGAAAGGGAGCGGTTGAGTCTGGCACTGGCGGAAGCCCCATGGGTGGGGGACATACAAATCCCGGCTTTGGCAGTAGTAAAAAGAAACACAATCGGCAGCTGCTCGAAGGGACGACGCTATCGGCTTCGAACAGGGATCGTCAAGGAGCAGCCGGACAAATGGCAGCTGGAGGAACGGCCGAGACTCATCGGTCGACACCACCGGCACGGCCTTCGGTCATACAATCATCCGCCTCCGCGGTATTACCGTCCGCTTCTGGTGGGTTTGTGTCACCATCCTCTTCCACCGGGCCCCCACCAGGAGTGTTCGAACCCACGGTCGATCTGGAACTCGTAATTCCTCCGCCCAGCTCCATTCCGTCGCTCATCGCAAAAGTGGAGATGTTAGATTCACCTCGTCTTGGGAAAGACACTCCCGGTTCGATTGGGTCTTCCACTGGTAGTAATGTCACCACGAAGCTAGAATCCGATGAACTTCTAGTGCTGACTGCAGCACAGCGGAAGGCATTACCGGCCGGTTTACTTGCGACCGTCACGACAACACCATCCACCTCAGAGAAAGTGCTCGAGAAGCTGCTTACCAAAACCGGTGCACATCATCTGTTAATGAAGAAGAAGCGCAAGAAGCCAAACAGGACTGGTTTTCCGACGGTGAAGAAGAAGAAAAAGAAGCTTCCGGATAGTGAGCACCAGGAGGGTGGATTAGCGGTAATCGATTTAAAGCCGGAAGTAGGACCGGATTTGTTTGATTCGTCTAATCTAACACGCCACGTGCCATCCGAGGCGGAAAAAACGCGCATGAAGGAAAAACAGCAGCAACAGCAACATCAGCAGCATGCGTGCGATCGTGTTCCGAAGGATGGCGAACCATCGGATAGCTTCATCGAACGACACACGAGCGTTGGACGACCGCGTCTATCCGTTGTCAGTTTGGAGAAACTGCAGGGCAAACTTCCACTCGGTGCCAGTGGCGTTCGCGAGGTGGCAACGACGCCGCCGGCGACGGGAGGACGAGGCCGAAAGTCTGTCATAAATCCGGTTGCCGCGGAACATCAACTGATGACGCATCGATCGCAGGAGAGAAGTCGTAAGGAGGAACCTTCGACAGGACCAGGTCGTAAAGGGAAGAAGCGACAAGACAAGCTGCTCCCGGACGACGCAAGTGAAGGAGGCAGTAAGCGAAAGGCACCAGCATCGGCAGTCTCAGTAGAACTCGAAAGACGAACGATGAAAGAGCGATCGCGTAGCAAGAGTGTATCGGCAGCAACGGCAAATCCACACCACTTGCCGAACATTGTGCGCCTCAGCGAGACCCTATCGAAAAGTGCGGCAAAAGAGAACAAAGAAAACAGTAAGCTCTCCCCAGGGAGGCCTCCCTCAGCTACGGGAAAGAAAGGCACCTCAAAGGAACCGGATCCGACTATCTCGCCACTGCAGGAAGAAAGCGGTGGGGTCATTCGGCGTACCCGTAGCTCTTCGGTAGCGCTTGACCCGACGGAGGTTAGAAAGCTACACCACGGGGCAGACGATCCTGCCAGCGGGAAAAGTCCCGCACCACATGTTCGGGCTCATTCGAGCGGGGTAGCCGCTCTGCACAATGAAGATTCGACGTCGCTCGATTCGATGCCACTGTTGAAGCGCATTCATTCGCGCTCCATCTCCCGACTGCAGTCAGTCATTACACCCACCCAGGTGGTGCTGGAAGCGTTGGCAACCTCTCCGAAAACTCCCGGCCGTCCGCGGGGTCGTCCCCGGACCACCTCACCCATTACCGCGATGGAAACACCCAACTCACCCACCGCCGCCGGCCGTGGTCGGCCTCGTACGGCACTCGCGATCACGTGCAATCCGCCGGTAGCGCCTATAGATTTTGCTTCCTCTTCCTCACCGGTCTCATCACCAGCGGCAAGTCCAACCGTTGGTAGGAAGAAGCAGCGACGCGATGGTCGCAACTCTGTCCCCGTGGTGACTGTGGAATCTATAGAGAGTGCACGCACGGGAACCAGGACGACCCCTTCCAAGTCGGTTACACCAACACCACCGGTTGGAACAGTGATACCTGCGCGGTTAAAACGTGGCAAAAGCGATGAAACGCTGCGCGTTCTGCAGCTCGATAAACCTCCCAAAAAACTACGCAAGGAAACCGGCGCAACGACGGACCACCAGGAGTGCGGGTCAAAGCGACAAGCGATAACGTCTCCTATCGTCGAACCGGTCGAACCGGAAGAAACGGCTCACGTATTAAAACCGGCTAGCTCGACGGAAGAACTGGAACACGATCCACTTCCACCGGATGAGGGTCCATCGGATTTCCTCCGATTCGCCGATACGCCTTCCCCGACAACCTTTGCCGGTGAAACGCGTGAAGCATCTAGTGCCTCCGTTGGACGAGCGACGGCGAGTAAGAAACTTCCACGCAAAAAGTACATTACGGCGGGTCTGTTCTCCGACTGCTACAAAGACGACGGAACCGGCGGAGAGGGTCGCTCTGGGCCGAAAACTCCACCGGAAACGCTGCTTCCACCGCCGGCCTACTGTGAGCGGTTCCTGCGTCGTACCATCCGTGACTTTCAGTTGCCGTACGATCTCTGGTGGTTGCAGGAGAATGGCAAGCTACCGGGCCGCAACTCAGTACCAAGCTGGAACTATCGCAAGATACGCACTAACGTGTACTACGACGTGAAACCGAATCCATCGACGGATAATCCCCAGTGTAACTGCAAACCGGATAGCGGTTGTCAGGACGATTGTCTCAATCGCATGGTATACACCGAGTGCGTTCCGGAGCACTGTCCCTGTGGCGATCGGTGCCGGAACACGGGCATCCAGCGGCACGAGTACGCGCCAGGTTTAGAGCGGTTCATGACGGAGGAGAAAGGATGGGGCATACGGTCGCGCGAACCAATCTCGAAGGGTAGCTTCATCATGGAGTACCTCGGGGAGGTGGTGACGGAGCGGGAGTTTAAGGAGCGCATGCGAACGCTCTACTTGAACGATACGCACCACTACTGTCTGAATCTGGACGGTGGGCTAGTGATCGATGGCCACCGCATGGGCAGCGACTGCCGGTTCGTGAACCATTCCTGTGCTCCGAACTGCGAGATGCAGAAGTGGTCCGTGAATGGGTTGTTTCGGATGGCCCTGTTTGCACTGCGGGACATACAACCGAACGAGGAACTGTGCTATGATTACAACTTCAGCCTGTTTAACCCGTCCGAGGGACAACCGTGTCGTTGTGGTTCGGAACAGTGCCGTGGGGTGATAGGCGGAAAGTCACAGCGCATCAAACCAATCCCTATCGGTGGTAGCGTCGATGCCAGGCGCAATCCTTCGGAAGCAGCCGGTGAACTGGACCCAAGTAAAATTGGCCCTGGAGGGACGGATGGACTTGTCGGTGGCAATGGGTTGGGAGGTGGCGGTGCTGTTGGTGGTGTTGGTGGTGGTGGTGGTGGTGCACAGGTGGTCGAGCTGAGCCCACGCAGTGCGGCCAGGTCGCGTAAACGTCAGGCTAAGAAAAATCAACCCATTGTTCATTTGAACGGCACACCGTTGCCCACTTTCCATCCACCGACGGTCAAAGAACGTGCACTGATCGCGGAACATCACTGCTTCCTGCTCCGCAATCTCAACAAGATCCGCCGGCAGAAGGAGCGACCTGGTGCGGTTGTTGCGACAGGAGGTTCTAGCGGAAATGGTGGCGTCGGAAGTGCTGGTACCGATGCCGGTGCTGGTCAGGCAACGGCAGCAGGAGGAAACGATCCGGCTGGAGGTTCCGCTGGTAAACCATCGCTTGCATCGCAGATCTCAGCGCTACGTTGTCCGCGCAATATTCGGACACGAGGGCTCGCATTCGTAGAGGACGATCCGGAGCTGGAGAAAACGGCACGCATTGCTGTAGCGTTAAAGGACATCTGCATCGAAATTGCTACACTGAAAGGTAGGAGGTCTATAGTTTTGTTTCTGAGTGTCGATACGATACATTTTAGTTGTTCGCTGCTTTCAGTAAATAAATACTTTATCTTACTTTTAATGACATTTCCCTACCTCTCCGTAACCAACCAGACGATAAAGGATTGCCTTATATCAACAAACTTCAACTACCGTCGAAAAAGAAAACACCGCTGTACTACGAACGCATCCCGAAACCGCTGGACTTGGCGCAGATCGAGACGAACATTGAGCAGGGCGTCTATCGCATGCCGAAAGTCTTCGAAGACGATCTGCTCATCATGCTGAGCAACGCGATCAAATACTACGGTATCAACTCACCGGAAGGAATAGCCTCGGAAGCACTCAAATCTCACTACTACACCTGCAAACAGCAGCAGGTACCGAAGCTGCAGGCTTACATCGGTGAGGAGAACGAGCTGTTGCGCGGGTTTGTGCCGAAGAAGGAACCAGAGGAGGACACGGGAGCACCGAAAGCGAAGCGAGGTCGTCGGCAGGAACAACCGGAGGACATCATTCGCTGCATCTGCGGTCTGTTTAAGGACGAGGGTCTAATGATTCAGTGCTCCAAGTGTCTCGTCTGGCAGCACATCGAGTGCACGAAGGCGGATCCGGCCGTGGAGAACTATCTGTGTGAGAAGTGTGAACCACGCGAAGTCAACTACGAGATACCGCTGAACGAGTTCACGGACGAGGGCTACCAGTACTACATCTCGCTTATGCGCGGCAAGCTGCAGATCCGCCAGACGGACACGGTGTACGTGCTACGCGATATACCGATGTCGCCGGATCCGGACAATCCGAGTGCGCCGGTTCGGAAGCACACATACGAAACCATCGGCAAGATCGAGTACAGCGAGTGTGACATTTTTCGGGTGGAGAGTTTGTGGAAGGATAAGGATGGCAGGCGCTTTGTGTACGGCCACCATTACTTACGACCGCACGAGACGTACCACGAGCCGACGCGACGCTTCTACCCGAACGAAGTGATGCGGGTACCACTGTACGAGGTGATTCCGATCGAGCTGGTCGTGGATCGGTGCTGGGTGCTGGATCCGGTCACATTCTGCAAGGGTCGCCCGGTGGACAGTTCCGAGCCGCACGTGTACATCTGCGAGCTGCGGGTGGATAAGAGTGCCCGACTTTTCTCGAAGATTTCACGTCACTCGCACCCGGTTTGCATGAAATCGTACGCGTTCCACAAGTTCGAGCAGAAGCTAAAGATAGCAAAGACGTTCGCGGTAAGTAGGACCCTCAATCGAATGGAATGATAGTAGACGTGTCGAATTCATCATCTATTTCCTTCAACACTTTCAGCCCCACGATCTAGGCTCGTTGGCTCATCTGCTCTCCATTCGGGACAAACAAAAGAAGGGATCGAAGAAAGATGACGGCAGTGGTAGTGGTCATTCGTCGGTTGGATCCGGTACCGGTAATGGCTCCGGCTATGGTGGAACGGGAGGAGGCAATCATTCGAGTGGTTCGAAAAAGATGACACCGATCATACAGTTGTTGCCACCACCGCCAAAGGTAAGTTGTTATTGCGAGTCGATATCATCGAAATGCACACCATTCCTTCATACATACCATAACCAGTTCATATTTTTATGTACACGAACGATTGCTGTTGTATTGTTTCGCATATACAGTTCATCCATCATGTCATCATTGAATGTCATATTTCATAAATTTCCATTGCGTTCATTTTCATCCCCTCACCCGTTTGATACAACCCCCTTAACGTGAACACTTCTCCTTCTCTCTGTTTGTTTTTTCTCTCTCTTTCTCTTTCTCTCTCTCCCCCGTGTATTGTAAAGACTGACTTGAGCACAGACCGAACATTCGTTGTTCAACCTCCGACGGTGGAGGGGGCAAAGTCAAGCCGAACAAAGGTTCATTTTAAACTGTTCGATATATAAGCATACTATCTATTTCATTGCTTCCGCTGTGTATGGTATCACTCACCAGAATTGGTTATGTATTTCTTATTGTAAAGCTGGTATTGCTATTGTCGGGATGCAATAGTGCACGCGCGTTCTGGTGGTTGCTAGAAGAAAGCTTTGCTTTATATCCTTTTACTATTCTATTGTTCAACATTAAGCTTGTATGATTAATGTGTATATTGTTTGTCATTTCATCGCACTGGCAGACGCTGGCCGAGAAGCGGAACCGACTGGAGCAGGTGCTGTCGCAACTGATGCAAAAGCTGACACTGAACCCGAACGCACTGCCGGTCGTGGACATATCGTACCTGTTGACGGGCCGTGGAGCGCGACTGCGACGGACTAACAATTCGACCCCAGTACCGGTTATTTGAGAGTGGGTTCGTAAGAGGAGAAAACGACGCCGCAAATGGAAGCGATGCTACGATTGAGCGTCCGGTTAGGACGACTCCGAGTTTCTCCTCGTGATGCACGTAACTTCAGTTAACTGGTTAAACTGGACAACACTTGGACAACACCAGGAGAACAAACCGTATCACGCGACAAAGTACAAATGTGTCTGCATACCTAGCAGGTTTTGTCTTTCGTCGTACGATTTGGTATGTTCTTCTGTCCCAACCCGAAAAGAAGCTAAAGAAAGAAGAGATTTTCACCTATACTCACATTCTACCCATGGTGTGTACTCAACAAGTACACAATACGGTCATATTTACACTCACAAACACAAACACAAAAACACACACAAACAAGCGAACATACTCATATACTAACACAAATTCCCAAGCTCTGTACCTTTTTTATGTAATTTAATGGCCTATTTATTATTGTTAACGCTTTGCGGACCATGTAGTTCGTGTTTAGTTTTGTTGGCATTTTGTTTTTAAAAAATTTCTCCAAAACCTTTCGACCACATAGTATAATGTTCTTGCTATAGTTTCGTACCCGTCTTGTTATTTATTTGTACGAAATATTATGCCCAGTCTGGCTGGTTCTGAACGCTAGTTTTTGTTTCGTTGAATGCCTGCAGCGCGCTTAAGGAATGTTGTTAGAAATATGCAGAACTAATAACCTTTTGAACATTTAGTTTTAGTTTCGATTTTATGCATTAGGTTCGGTTTAGAAATAGAGAAGTTAGCGTAACTTTTTTGAGTGCGTAAAATTGCAATTAAGCAAGCGGATGTTAAACATGTACATAGATCCAACAGAATGGCCATCAATCAAGCCAAGGATAGTGTAACGAAAGCAGAGAAATAGAGAAAGAGATTTCGCATCTTTCCACGATGACTAGTTGTTGCTGAGACACAAAAAAATCTCTTCTAAAACACTATAATAATACCCGAATCGAATGGACTGGATAACTCATAGGAACGTAATAGGAATAGTATTAGGCTATCGTAAATGGCATTGTGAAATTGTCATGGATCGAATTATGTTTGTAAAGAAAGCAAAGAACGCATCTATTTTTCTGCCCAACTCTACAGAATGCACCAATTTATATAGCTAAGTCGCAAAAAGTTTTCACTTATCACGTAAGCATCGGAAGGCAATGCAGTATCACCGCAAACCCCAGCAAGCACACTCCTAGACAAAAAGAGAACTAGCAATTTAATAATTTATAAAAACCAACGCTGGAATGGAACGCTTTATTAGAAATTTTGAAAATTTGTGTACAGAAAAAGAAGGACGAGAGCTGAAATTAGAATCGTCGGATCATTAACAGCATCGGCTTAACGCTTGTTGGAAACGAAACGCGTGACGAAAATGAGAGGCTTTTGGTGCGTAGGGTGCAGTGGATATGGCAAGATAGGTGAAAATACACAGGTAATCGTGGTGCTAGGAGGAACTTATAATTGCGCATACGCTGCAGCAGCACAGATTCAGAGGGAGAGACAGATGGCAGCACCGTTTAATCTATTATCCTTTGGAGACAAATAAAAACATGAAATAAACCCCTTTTTATACTTTTCCTGAGTTTATGACATTATTCAGTTTTATTAGAAACATGTACGAAATAAATTAGCTAGTTCCATTTAGTAACTTCGTATCGGTCATCTCGGCTGTTGTAGATAAAATCAGAAGCCTCTCATTTGACGGGGCGCGGGTTGAAAAAAAAATTGGAGCCTACTAAGAGGCTGAAAAAAATGAAACATGTAAGAAATATGTTGACCCCGGTATTAGTTTCATTCGAACATAAAGCTGCTTGCCAACTGTGATTTTGAATATACGTCACGATGGCGTTTGTTTTGTTCAAATAATTTGACACATTTGAAGAAGAAGAAGAAAGGACACATCGTCGTAAACGTCAAACGGCATTTTGTAGAAAAAATAACGTGATTCCGCACCACGGTAAAGTTTCTTCGTTCGCGCACGCCACACGTTTTCTGCAGCAAAAATGTACGCACCACAGCAGCCGATTCTGATTCTAAGTACGAAAAGTGCGTCGTTTCCGGTCTTGGCAACCGATTAATGTTGGTTTCGTGTCGTTTCAGGTAAAAACACCAAGCGTGAGAGCGGTCGCAAGGTGCAGTTGGAGAACATCAATGCCGGCAAAGTGAGTCACTGTGTGTGTGTGTGTGTGTGTGTGTGCGCGTGGGACTGTGTGCCCCCGTCTTTATGTTGGGGCTTTGCGGCTCACACATGGTCGCCCATTATGGGGGCAAAACTAACGCATGTGGGTGTTTTCTTCCTCTTTCTCTTGGTTCACGTGCATAGACCATAGCCGACTTGATCCGCACATGTCTGGGGCCGCAGGCAATGATGAAGATGCTGATGGACCCGATGGGTGGCATTGTGATGACGAACGATGGCAATGCGATCCTGCGTGAGATCACGGTGCAACATCCGGCAGCGAAGAGCATGATCGAAATCGCCCGCACGCAAGATGAGGAGGTTGGCGACGGTACGACTTCGGTGATTGTGTTGGCAGGTGAGATGTTGTCCGTAGCCGAACAGTTCCTTCAGCAGCAGATCCATCCAACCGTGATCATTCGGGCGTACCGGGAAGCGCTCGAAGATATGGTGCGCATCCTGCAGGACGACGTCAGCATCGAGCTGGACCGGACCGACAAGAAGAAGCTGGCCGAGGTGGTAAAGTCATGCGTGGGAACGAAATTCGTCGGCCGTTGGTCCGATCTGGCGGTACGCATTGCGCTCGATGCCGTCGAGACGGTGTCACTGATCGAAAATGGACGCACCGAGATCGACATTAAAAAGTACGCCAAGGTGGAAAAGATCCCCGGCGGTTCGATCGACGACTCGTGCGTGCTGCGAGGCATTATGTTGAACAAGGACGTCACTCACCCGAAGATGCGCCGGTACATCGAGAAACCGCGTATCGTGCTGCTGGATTGTCCGCTCGAGTACAAGAAGGGCGAAAGCCAGACGAACGTGGAGATTGTGGGCGATCAGGACTTTACCAAACTGTTGCAGATCGAGGAGGAGCATGTGGCGCGTCTCTGCGCGGATATCATCGCCGTCAAACCGGACGTAGTGTTCACGGAGAAGGGTGTGTCCGATCTGGCCCAGCACTTCCTGCTCAAGGCAGGCATTACGGCCATTCGTCGGCTGCGCAAGTCCGACAACAATCGGTTGGCTCGTGCCTGTGGGGCAACGATCGTGAACCGTACTGAGGAGCTCACCGAGAAGGACGTCGGTACCGGTGCGGGACTGTTCGAGATTAAGAAGCTGGGTGACGAGTATTTCTGCTTCGTAACGGAGTGTGAGGATCCGAAGGCGTGTACAATTCTGCTCCGTGGTGCCTCGAAGGACGTGCTAAACGAAACGGAACGCAATCTGCAGGACGCTCTGCACGTCGCACGCAACCTGATGCTCGATCCGAAGCTGCTCCCGGGCGGTGGTGCGGTGGAGATGGCCGTCTCGCAGGCTCTGACCAACAAACAGATCCAGGGCCCGTACCGTGCCGTTGCCCAAGCGCTTGAGATTATTCCTCGCACGCTCGCACAAAACTGTGGCGCAAACACGATCCGCACGTTGACCGCTCTGCGCGCGAAGCATGCCTCCCACGCAGCCACCGATGGTCCGTGCACCTGGGGCATTGACGGTGAGACGGGTCAGCTGGTGGACATGAAGGAGAAGAACATCTGGGAACCGCTGTCGGTGAAGCTGCAGGTTTACAAGACTGCCGTCGAGACGGCCATTCTGTTGCTGCGCATCGACGATATCGTTTCGGGGTCGAAGAAAAAGAACGACGACGGTACTGGACCTTCGCCAGCTGCTGCTGCCGCGGGAATGGGAGAGTAAGAGAAAACGGGAGAGGCGGATATTTCGTTTCACTATACCCATTTCGAAAGCCGCGTCTTTTTGTAGTATTGCGCGTCATTCGCAGCAGTCGTTTCCCGTGGCTTGCTTGATGCATTTTTGTTCTGTGCTTATGCCCCGTAACGAACACATACACAAACACATCCACAAACTCGCGCCCCCCCCCCCCCTCCCCATTTGTTCGCACATATAACACACTCACCACTCCTCTCTTCACCTCAGTTCGGCTCTTTCATAGTGCCCGTTTTGTTCCACAAACGTCTAACGTTCGCCTTCATCTCTTTTTTATTCTTAACTCACCCTTTTTCATTACTTCACTGTGCTTTTTCGATCGAGAATGAAAACCAGGGTGAATACTTACACGAAATACAATAATGCGATCGTTGGTGCGTCTTGACAGCCGGGCTGGCTTGTGTTATTTAAAAAACCCCAAGAGCACAACGGTAAAATAAAAAAAGAATCTTTAAATAAATTTGTTCAAATACAGTATAGTAAATATTGGGAAACAAAGCGCGTATGCTGGCCAGGTATGGCGGACGCGTTTTGCAGTGCAAATTGCATTAAGCTTTGGGTCCAATGAACCCACGAAGGCAGGATGCCATTATTTCGAATGTAATTTCTTTTCAACTCAAAAGGATGTTTTTTCCTTCGCTTCTGCCTCTTTATTATCAACGGCTCAATTAATAATAATTATGATAATAATTAATAATGAATAATCATATTAGTATAGTGTTTGCTTAGCTGTCAACACACATACGAAGCTGAATAATGAACCACTCATCTCACTGCGCTTCTTCCACTAGGAGCCACAGGATCATTGCTTGCGGCTCAGTCATGTGTGGCTGAGAGACTGTTCAGCTGTGACTAAGAGCGATGTTGCATACTTTACGTCTAATTTCATAACTTACTCAACTAAGTATGCAAACCGCATTGCGTGTTTACTGTTTAACAGCTGATTCGTTATTTGCTCAGCAACACTGCAATCGAAAAAAGAACTCAACCCACTCAACTTATACTGTCGAAAGCATTTCCAACGGTTGCCATGGAGCTTCGAATGAAACATTTTTTCGAACCACAATGCCAATTTGGGGTTATGGGATTTGAAATTTTCAAATTGGTTCGTTGTTGGCAGCAAGGATCGGCGCACGCGGGCAGAGTAAAGCCGGTGGAGTCAACCCCGTATTTGGTGCTTCCTGTATGAGCACCATGCTTTGCGAAATGACCTCCTGCTGGACCTTAAAACATCCATCGATACTATGGCCTTCAATGATGGTTGTTCTGTGTATGGGAAAATCGAAAAGACATCCCACAAAAGCGAAACTGTATCGTTACATCACTTTAAACGCAATCCTCTCTACTCGTTTTTCTTGCGTTTGTCAGTCCATCGTGCCCCCGCATTCGCGTTGTTGTGCTATTGCAAAGCGTTTAATTTTCGTACGAAATGAACCGTTCACACCACACCATCTACCATCTTCGGATCTGTACACAAGCTATTTGGATTACTGATTCCGCACAAACGCTGCATCGCTTCACAGCGCAGCCCTGATCGCAGGAATGTGACACAACTATAACCGCATAAAGCAACAGCGGTTGCTAATAGCGACCACACCGGTAGCTTATCCTACCTACTACGCTGGAGCACGGGTGAAAAACTATACATCTGAACGCACACGCCATCACACATGTGAAGCAACTTTCAGTAGTCCTACTTAATGAAGAATTGATAAAAACAAACGTAATCCTCTGCCTAGGATGTGAAGAAACGCAACGTAACGCAAAACAAAAAAGGTCTAATAGGTAATAAATCCATAAGCAAACATTTTTCATTCGGAAAAGAAACTTATTTGTAAACAACGGTGTAATCTATACAGTATAACGTAAGCAAATTACCTACTGCCCCGTACATGCGTTGCAACACCAAATTAATGTTTTTGCAAGTGTGTGTGTGGGTCTGGTGTGTATGGTGTGGTGTGTGAGGATGCGTGTAGCCCCATAGATCATCCTGTCTTTATGTAACTTGACGGCGGGCAGCGTTTTTGGTTAATCTAATTCTAGTGTGTAATCAATGGTACCATCTTCATCCCGTTGACTGGAATTACCAGCCGCACCACCACTACCGTCACCAGATGACGTTGTGGTGCCAGCAGTCGGTGGCGTAGCGTTCGTTCGGTTCGTGGCCGATCCGCCCATGGCACCAGCGCCGCCGGCCGTAGACGGTAGACTAGATGTTAGTAGGCCGGCTGATGGCGTTGCCGTCGGTTGTCCCATCTCGAACAGTAGGTTCGTCATACCGGGCCCTGCAAGGGATGGAAGCAGATCATCTATTTCAATGGGTGTGTGTGAGATGTCTTTTGCGTGTGACGTTGGTGCGATCGAACGATGGGGATCGCATAGGAGATTACGTACGTATTGTGACGGTAAGAAAATTGGAACCTTGCCGACCATTCGTATCGGATTGCGACTGTGGCGAAGCCGATGTCTGCTGTTGTTGTTGGGGATTTAATTGCGAGCCTTCGGTTTGCGATTGAGAGGAGGAGTTTGCCTGCCCTTGCGATTGTGAGCCCGTGTGGGATTCTTCCGGTGAGAGGCTGTTGCGACAAATAGGACAGGTACCGTGCAGTTCTAGCCAGGGAATGATGCAAGGCTCGTGGTAGACGTGCTGCAAAGAACGGTGACGAATACGATGGTACACAATCAGTCTATTACTCCTATTGCTTCCGTTCTTCGAACCATCTTACCAAACACGGTAGCTTCCGGACTGATTCACCAACGACGAAATCTTCGAAACACACCGAACATTGTAGCTTTCGTTCGACTTGCTCCTCGGTGATCGTAACGGTCGGTATTTCCGCGATCCGTTCCTTCTCTAGCGGCGGTGGACCCGTGTTGTCCATTTGATTGAGCAGCTGTGTGACGATCGTGTCGATGCCCTCTCGGCCCCATGCATAGTCTCCCGGGTTGCCCATGAACAGCATCGAACCGCCTCCGCCACCACCACCATGTGCCCCGCCGGATACGGATATAAGAATTTCGCGCAATATGTGATCGACGTGATTGATGTTCTGTACACCACGTCTTCGACTTCCCCGTCGACCAGGGTAGCGCATAGAGGGGCGAGCGTCCGGTCCTCCCGTACCGCCACTGCCTGCACCACTGCCACTAGCACCGCCACCGCCGGCAGATCCTTCGCCCAGATCGGCACCAGCACCTCCCGACGAGGAACCGCTGCTCCCATCCATAGGAATGTCCGCGAAAGTGATCAGCGTATGGTCACCGTGGCCACCCCCTGCGGTACCACCCGATTCACCGTCCTGGCCATCGTTGCGACGAAACAGTGGTGACAGGAAGGAGTTTGTGAAAATCTCTCCGGCTAATCGTATTGCCTGGGTTGGTTAAAAAAAAGGTATGTGTGTGAGAGAGAGAGGGAGCTGTCAAATCGTGTTTGAATTAATGATTCAATCCTCATGGGTCCATACCTCATTGCTTATCTGCGGATTGTCGTACTCATTTATCGGCTGCTCAAAATCCTGACCGGATGCCGACCCGGATGCCACATTCCTTTCCGCAGCCGGTAGCTCCTCGATGAATCCTTCCAGACAGTGCGGGCAGGTAAATTCCTAGCAATGGGTAGAATCCCTTTAGTATGTAGGATTTTATTAAATACGCTTAAAAATCTAAATCTCACCAGCGAAACATGATCGATTTCGACGGCACACGAATGGCAATAGAAGCGAGAGGGCGGAGCAGCCGCATTTTCTACCAGCGCCTCCATCGTTCGTACCAACACCTTCTACCCCACTCGATGCCGGGGTGTTGTCGGGTTTGTCGTCGTCAGGGAAACTATTGCGCTAGTCAGTCCCGTGCGGTATTGCAGTGGTATCCACCACCCACACAAACCAGGAACCAAATCGAACCACACGGAGTCTGGTAAAGCTCACTGAACGCCAGTAGCCCAGTGTCGGCCTCCTACAGCTGATGTTCACAAACCTAGTTACGTCGGAACTGCAACTGGCCACTCACCAGATGAACAGACGGTAAGAATATTTCACCACTTGCACTCCACCAGGTTGTTGCTGTGGACACGGGTGTTCGTGATGAGGAGATAGCTGCTGTCGTTTAACTATTTCTTCATCCTGATATAATTCATTTATCCCTGCCGGTACTAGTTGAAGCTATGCTTTGTGACGAAGATATCGCCTTCGGTGGCTACGATTTAGATAAAAACCACGATTCGTCGTCCGATTATTATGAATTTTCTTGCATGAAAAGAGATTGATAACTTCTTCTGCTTCTTCTTCTTCTTCTTCTTATGCCTCTAAGAACGATATTCGCCTTCGATATCGGGACCAAATCACACGCGAAAATAAGCGACGCCCGTAACGTCGTTTTCACCGCGGCACCAATATTTACACAATTTTTCTACCGGATACATCCGCATTAGAAAAATCGAACATAGACGTGATCAAATATTTCGCCCAGAATTTCTATTTTTTGTGTTTTTTTCACAGATCCCTAATATTTGTCAGCATTGACAGATGATGACAGATGATGACGGCGCTACGTCTGCAGCATCGGGTTGAATACTTTACGCACAGTGGTTTGTTCCTCGGTAACCAACGGATTGCATTGTTTTCAAATCTTTTTAATAAATAAAAAAATAATCATCAGAGTGATATGATCACCAGACACCTCCAAGTCAGCATGACCTCCTGGTACCGCGGATCATTTATTTCCATAGAACGGGAAGAAATCGAATCGAACCGCCGCGCGACAGCGACGCGATGCGGTGTGAGGAATTCGATTCGACGGATTTTGAAGGATTGCAGTTAAAAATTAAATTGCGATATCAAATTGCGCATTTCCTACATATAACACGATGGATTTTTTTCAATTGCATGTTTTATTTTTCATAGAAACTTTTCGACAAATACAAGGAAGAATAACATTTCCGAACATGGGTATCAATAAATATACTCTTCCCCGTCCCGATTGCCGTATACCCGTCCCAACGGGGACTACTGCAGTACAGAGATGCACGAGAAGAAACAACAATTCCACTGGCTTAATATGCTTAATGTCTTGGTTTATCACCTTCCAACTGTACAGTGGGTTGCGCCCGTCTTGTCGCACTTGTAAGCAGATAGACGGCTCTAGTGTATATCTAGTTATCTTTGCTCCCGCGGTTAACTATATGTTACCTATTCTGATCCCATGTGTTCCCATAGCGCGTAGTATGCTGTGCAGTTTGGAGAGCGGCGTACCGCCATTGTACGTTGTAGCAGAGGTCGGTTGTAATTTACAATATCGTCTTATGTGCAGCAGTTTAAAAGTAACGTAATCTTCTCACCAGCCGGGAGTGTGTAAGACTAATTTTCAACAGATAATCACTGTGCCTGCAGGACGAAGGTACACACTTGGAGACAAAGGTACGCTGCACCAAACAATCCGGTATTGGTGGAACAGAAGTGCGTCCATTTGGCATGTGTTAGTCTGCCTTATGCAACGGTTTGGTTTAAGCGTAGCCTGCTAACCAGTGTGTCTGGGTATGGGTAATGATTACAAAATAATTTATTTGGTATCTGTATGGATCATCGTGCGCGGTGTACAATCTGTTCCGAACAAGCCTGCTTCGAACACGAATACGATCGGGAAATACAACTTCCTACAAAGTAATTAGTAAACCGTACTGTAAAGCTAAGTTTTTAACAATGAAGCAGCAACAAAAACAGTGCTGCATAGCGCAGAAGAAGCACGCCCACAGAGGGGAGACGCGCTCGTTCCCGCACTTTCAAACACTTTTCGTCTTCCATTTGCCAACCCGTAAAGGGACACTCCGTTCGTTCCGTTACAACAATGTAGCGAAGTGGGTAAGATTAACATAAAAAACAAACAAACAAAAAAAAACCTTACTCGCTAAAGCCTAATTTCACTGCTTCTGTTTAGTAAGATTCGACCCACGATTGTGTTGCATTAACGTATTTAAATTAGTGTACAATAACGGTAGCCACGTAAGGAGTCTAGTGTTATGAAAGTATGGTTGCAAAAATACTAATTATTCCCTAGGATGGGGTTGGTTCGTGGAGAGGACAACGTTAATCTAGCATAACCTGCACGTTTCTGACCGTAAATATCATCGTTTGTTGCCGCGGACGTCGTACATCATGCCGTCACTGACTTGATCGACGGTTGATTGTCTTGAAACTCGACATAGCCGGACTCGTCGCTAAACTCGGAGTCGGAATCGATCGCCTGTAGGTGATTTATCAGTTCGGTATTAACGGCGGCCACGGTTGACTTCAGCCGCATCTGGCGCACCTTCGGTTTGCTCGCCGTCTGGTGGTGTTGGTGCGGTTCGTTCATCTCTCTTCGGGGCGCTTCCATCCTAGGATCGTTCAGTGAGTCCAGGGGTGAGTCGGTTGGTTCGGTGGAGTGTCCTGCACCGCCGGCTGAGGATACCGTCGGCATAAGAAAGCTCGACTTAACGCCGGGTGCGGGGAACGTGATGCTGCGCTTGAACATCAGCTCCGGTGAGGAGGTCAGGTGGTTGTTGTCCGAGTCGGCACCGGGAAGCTGATGCCCGGTCCGCTCACCGAGCGGTACATGAATCACTTGGTTTTCGGCCAACTGTTCGAAGCTACGCACTCGCTCCAGCACCGAGCCGGGTTTGCCGAGGGATGCGGCTATTCCGGCCCGCCCTATCGGTCCGTTTCCGCTCGAAGCCGAATCGTCTGTGTTGGTCGTTACCGTGCTGGATGTTTCACAGCCACTCGATATGGAACCTTCGTCGCTGTCGGGATGGGTTACTGCTCCGGCCGCTTGCAGCTTGCTCGTCACACACAGCAGCGACGGTGGTGCCGTATCGTCGTCGGCCGTGTGCAGACAACCGGAGTGCCGCAGCCGATCGTGGGAGGCGGAAGCGGTTGCGGCTGACTCTGCCGCCGTACGCAGCATTTCGAGCACTTCGTCCTGATTGAAAAACACCTCATCCGTTTCCAAATCCACGACGACGTCCCGCTCCTTGAGCTCGCGAGTCATTCTCACCGCGGAACTGTCGTCCGCATCGCCAACGACGACGACCCCCGGAAGCGAGTAGTGATCCAGATCGTCCAAACTCAGTGCCAACCGCTGCGTATCCTCCAACGTCACCGGTAAGCTCGCGTGATGCTGGGTCAGATCGTGCATGCTGCAGACGGTGGCCGGGTTAAGCTTCATGTCAAAGTACGAGATCAGTTCCGACGAAAGCTGGTCGCTCGAGCTGTAGTTGTAGTGCGCCAGGAACGTTTCGAAATCGTCCTCCGACGAATCGGAGTTGTGCGACAACTTGGCCGATTTAGTCAACGGCATCATGCCACCGGCACCGGCGCACTCCGTCTCCTCTCCGCTCGATTCCCGCCGTACCGTGCTCTCACCGTGCTCTCCCGCGTGCTCGCCCGGTTCTCCCTCCAAAGTGTCCTCGTCATCTTCCTCCTCCCCTTCCTCCTGGCTGATGGTGTCCAGGATGGAGTCAATCGACTTGTTCATCGGGCTGATGTGCACAATGTTCTCGTTCTTCCGCGGAACGCGCGCCTCCACGTCCTTTGGTGACTTGAACGAACTGCGCAACCGAGATCGTCTGATCGAGTGTCCTCGTCGACAACGACGCCGTCCGAGGGTGGTTGAAGGAAAGAGGGCATCCTCGCGGCAGCAAGCTTCCATCGTCGTACCGCCCGCCGCCGCACCGCCAGTTGCCACGGACGACGCCGCCTTCGAAGCACGCACCCCTAGTGCTCCCTCATGCGGCTCGTTCTCTTCCTCTTCCTCCTCCTCCTCTTCACCGATCATCTCTTCGATGGCCATCAGTTTCGGAGCGGATTTGGAGCGTTCAAGCGGTGGGCGATAGTTGTTCGCCCCGACACTCAGCATAATCTTTCGTCGTGGCATGCTTGGATTGTCGTACACACTATTCGCTAGGCTGAGACGTGCGTTCTGACGATTCAGCTTGTCGCGTTTGAACTCACGCAGGGCTTTGGCTAGGTTTTCCTGCAAGCAAACAACACAACGCAAACCGATTAGTGCCATAGGGACAGCAGCAAACTGGCGACGACGACGACCACACTTACCTTCAGGATAGTGCTGATCTCCTGGGCGATGGATTCTTTGGAACAAATGACTGCGTGGCAGCGGAACTCGTGCTTCAGTTTGCGGCCCTCATGCCGGTAGATCCAGCAGAACACCCGCGGATAGTTCTTTGGCGAGCTGCAGTACGTGATCCGGTGCGACCAGTACTCCGTCAGCCCATGCTGCCGGGTGGTTGCCTTCAGTCCGGATGGGCACAGGCACAGCTTCATCATCACGTCCGGTTTGCTGTTTTGCGTGTAGTTGCGCCACAGCGTTGCAAGCGGCTTCTCAACGCATCCATCACCTGTGCCCGGGAAAAAGGGGATTAAAAACAGATGAAGTTAATACTGAGTACTAAAGCGAGCGAGCGAGCGAAGTTGGTCGAGTTTGTCGAGCTCGAGAAAAGAAAAAAAACGCAAGACGCATTTTTTGAACCCAACCCAACGCAAAACCGAAACCTTGACTTGAACCACTAACCGCCGCCCCCACGCGGCGTTTCTCTGGCCAAACAATTGAACTCATTGTGGAGCGAGGTTCTACACACACACCCCCTCGAAACCCGTAAAAGAAACAGCCACCCATAGATCACCCCCCCGAAAGTGATTTGTGTCGGACGGACCTTGAGGTTTAAAATTCGTGGAATATTTTGAATACACAGCCACAGCCCCCAAACATTAGCCCAAACGTGACAACGTGATTGTTCGAGAGGGTGTCGTCGGGGTGGATTTTTTCCCTTCTTCTTCTTCTTCTTCTTCTATGCGCCACCACCTTTTATGCAATTGTCGCGTAAACGGAGGCTAACCGTGCCACCACAAACGTTTGTGTCGGAAATTACTATCGGCCGACTGACGCTGGCTGATGGTGGTACTTTTCCACCGCCTACGTGTGGTAGGGTGTGTGTGTGTGTGTGTGTGTGAAAGGGCGCCAGTAGTAATAACCTTCCCCTACGGTACCAGACCAGGGTCTAGGCTGGGTATCGACTCTTATTGATGTACCTTTTAACCACCCTTATTTTGGCTAATGATGTACCTTTTATTCAACCCACCCGACCCGCAACCCACCGGAAGGGTGCAGCAGAGATGGCAAAGTAAAGCAGAGAAAATCAGCTGAGAGAAATTATTCTACACACCCTTCAAAAAGCGAGCGGAAGCTACGATTGATAAATGAGCGTCGAGTGTGATGGTTTGTTTATTTGCGCCTTACTGCTTCCTATTCTAGTAAAAATAAAGCATGTTCCGGTATAGGAAATGCGTCGAACCCGCATTGCACCCTAGGTACCTGTAGATACTTCCAGTTGCATTTAAAAGACCGTTCCGATCCGACCCAGGCACGATCACTCTATCACTCGACTCGATCGTTTGCGGCCACAAAAAGCCACGGAAGTGCAGCCAAGAATGGTGCACGCTCGATAACACGAACAAAGGTCGAAGAGTTGAGCATTAATTCGTTTGTCAGTTTGATTACATTGCATATTACGCGGTAAAGGCATGTTTTTTTTTTTTGTTAAAATACAATCGTGACAATGTGACAAAATTCATTTGTAAGCACAAACAAAAAAGCTGAAGCTACTTTGTTTCCTACACCCCGGTCATTATGGCGGAAGATGTATTAATAAATACCCCGCAAAGTATGTGCAAATGAGTGCTAATTTTCCCAACCAGATCGGGTCCTTCCTCCCCCGAGGTCTAGTCACTTCCTTTCCGCCTTAACGACTCGGCTGGTCTGGGCGTGTGACATTATGTTTGGCCGATCAATTAAGGCCACACAGGGGGGGGGGGGACCGAAAACGGACTATACAAGAAAAAAAAAACACACACACACACCTCCCGTGCGGATTGCGTCGATTCGAGCAGGTTCGAGTTTAAATTTGAATTTCAGCGGTGAAGATAAAAAATGGCAAAGCCTGCTCCTGGGTTGTATCCGCCGGTATCATCCGTCAAGGTCAACACGTTTTGTCTTTCAGCTGACCCACAGTCGCGGCATGTATGTACCCATGTGTGTGCGTGTGTGTGCGAATGCGTCTGCGTTCTGCCGGGAGATAATCGAACGTTCGATCGACAATCATCTGGGCAGCGTCGTGTATGATACGATCATCGCTTCACAGAGGAAGTGAATGGACCGTTTGGTGGTCTGGGGGTGTTAAAAGCGAACCGGTTTTAGCTTTACGGCACCGTTTGTGCGGTGTTGATGATTCGTTAGCTCAAACCAATCCTCGCCGGCTTTGAATATCCTCAAAGGGATTACCACCGGTGTCTAAATTAGCAATGGTAAAGAACATTAATAACAACAAAAAAAAAACAATCTAGCAAACAGCCGTTCAAGGATAAATCCCGCCAAAGGGACAGGGGGGCACGTCTACAAAAACTGACTCTACTACTAATTAGCAAGGTGGAGACGAGACTGGTTGAGCAGATAATTGCCGGAATCTACCGGGAAGCACACCGGGAGTTGATGGAGTTGATTTATTGGTGGAAGAACGAGAGAATGATTCTCACCATAATCTTGACTTTGGGGTTTTTCTTCTCACACACAGAAGAAGATGAAGTCATGAAATGAAGCCGGAGGTTTTTCTTTTGGCCACATCGTCAATGGCCACTGGTGATTAATTTATCATTTAAGTGGTGCGCAACTAACTTTGTGCAAATTACGTCCGAATTTTGGCATAAGAACACACCCCGACCCCGCGTTAACCTCGCCTGAAGGTTAAACGCTTACAGCGAGATGCAGTGGAAGTATAAGTAATTGATGTCTGCAAACAAACCACTCCGTTCATCGGGCTGCACTTCCACCCTGTGATACAAACAATTAGCCTGGCTCATCAAAGCCCTCCTCCCCCTGTCCAAGCGATGCCAAACATTCTGGAGGCAATAAATAAAAAAAAACCTTTTCGGGCAACACGAAACAGTTGGGTCGGTGGTGGCACACATAAGGAGAGCTTTGTTCAGTGGTGCTGCTGCTTGCTTTGCTGCCCTACCACGTACTCTCGGCTAATTTGCATACGCACATACAGGTTTCGTACAGCGTTCAAACACGTTCTTGCTATTTATCATCGGTTGACGACGGCGATGGATAAGCTACGGTCGGCAGGAAGGAAGAAGGCCAGGTGTATGTGCCACCGTGCCCGCCGTTTAGTACCGTTTGTGACCCGTTTGTGATTTCAATTCTCCTCAAATTCCCCGTCCGCTTTCTTCGTTTACTGGGACACTCTTTCGGGCAGGACTATCAACAAATCGGTTTTGAGCAATTGTGATGGGCGATTGTACGCCGTATTAAAATATGTCTTTCGATGTGGATCGAAAGCTTTGGCAGACGTGACACCTGTTATAACTCCGTTTTGACTCGCGCCATCGTAATGGTCCCCGTGGAAAGTCGACCCAGTACGGGGCACGTGTCGTGGCCGGTCCGATGACACCATCGCGAATGTCCATAAATTCCGCTCCACTCCCACGGGAGAGTCGCCAGAGGGAACGTCGATGCCAATAAATCAGTTGAAATGGGCAAATCGAATCGATCGGGAGCCATTCAGCAGGGTACGGGACGGATAGGTAAGGTAAATGCTTTCTAATTCCTACAGTTAATCCAATTAAGCTAGAGAACTACCGCGAGACTCCCCGTGCGTACATACCCATAAGGCCCGGGGACATTAACGAACTCGATATGACGGAAGTAAACATGGTCTCACTTATCCGACATTCCCGTACAACAACTTGCTAATAACCTGTTCAAATATCTTTTCAACCAGTCGTATTGTGAAATTTTCCAAACTTTGTGGTGCGTCTTTATCGAATGAGTGATTCAGACGCGATACATTAGGAACTTCAAGCGTTCAAACGATTTTAAACAATCAAAGCCGACCAGTTCGATGACAACACGCTGTGCAAATGTTTGGTCAGAACAGTAGAAGAATCTACCCAAGCACACTTACTCAGGAATTCGTGCTGGGATGTCGGAGAATAGAACCCGAGTGTGAAAATGTCACCTCGAAGGTGATGTGCTGTCATAAAGCTATGGCAAACATTTTACATCGCCCAATCGCCACAGTACCCTCCCTACGCACACCGTGGAATTTATAATCAAATCATCGGTTGATGCTGTCTTAGCGCACTTCACGTTGATGGTGACGTTTTAAGCAAATATTCCTCCGCCATAGTGGAGATTTTAGCAGCGAAATTCCACAGGAGCGCCATTTGAGTTTGCACAAGATCGGGTACATGTTTACGCCGTCTCAAAAACAAAGCGATTCGTTAACGATCGTACACATGATAATGGAAGGTAATAGAAAAGAAGGTTTTGTTTTGCGAAGTTACTTTGTTTTAAGTATGAAATATGGATTGTTTAAGCAAAGATATTTTTGCTCCTTCTACCGATCTTGCTTGCTGTCCAACTTGGTACATCGACATGTTTATCGAAGTTACTCCCTCCGCCCTAGAGACGGAAAGGGGAAAGGTCACTGCCACCTTATCTCGGAGCGATGCATTTAAGGTGGAGAAATTTTTCCCACACGTAAAACAATCGCGAACGGCGCGAACACTTCGACGGTAAAAGGTGCTCCCAAAATGAGCGCCTGGTGGAAGAGACGCACAATTATGTTTCGTTGCAAGATGTTCGACATCTCACCGCCGTCGGTTTTAATTATTTGATGCGCAAAACAAAAACCCACTCACACACAAACGTCTGGCGGTGCGGTTTTTCTTCATCCGAAGTGTGATGTTCCACGATGAACCCTTCAAACGTGTTCAACGCGCTCTTCACTCGATCTCCATCCAAACTCACGCCGTGTAGGAGATCTTTAAGCAAACAACGGCAACACAATCGTGCACGGAGATCTCGCACAGGCTAACCTTACTTTCTGCGCCCTTTCGAGAGCAACGAGAAGGACGTCTCCGTGACCCCGGAGGGTAGAGTTTAGCGTGCTGCGTGTGATTGTTTCGTGCGTCGGTGAGATCGCATACAATTGAATCATGCATCCGGTGGAAAGAGCGAGCGGGCTCGATCGTGCACGGCTAGAAAACGCTCCACTAACGCACAGGGGAAAGATTCTACTTTCCCATTCGTGTCCCAGTAGCGAAAAGCGATCGTCTGATGAAAGCGGGTCGATTGACCTCAAGCGCTGGGCAACGAAACGAAAAATCTTCTCCTCAACCAGCTCCTGCGCACAATCTCCTCTACAATATTTTCATCACATAACAACTCCATGGTGATTAGCAAGAAAACGTTTCATTGTTCCTCCCAATCTCACTCCGATGTGCACCGCGCACCGATTATACAAGGCTAGCATAATCAAAATCCTCCAAAAGTGCAACATATCGGGTGTTACGGTAGCGAAAGTCGAGGGCAGCTGTTTTCTGTTGCTATGGCAATCACGATGCAGAAGAAGCGTTGATGCCCGTGCGCTAAAGAGTTTGACAGATGGATCATTTTGTTCGGGCATCAAAGCAGCGTATTGCGTAGAGTTTCCTCAAGCGATTACGTTCTCGTAATATTCACGCGTATCGGTTGCGTGTGGCTCCGTATGACTGAATAGGAGGAAATAAATTTCATTTCATTGAAACATTTTCCCCCCAATGCGTTCCACGAAAATTGCGGAAAATTAACTCACGTTTTGGCTGTGTGAGTTCGTGTGTTTGCTCGTAAGAAGTGATAAAATGGAGATTGCTATTTTTGCTTCTCCCTACGTATCGAGCGAAACACATCTTCTTGCACACAATTATTTCCGTCTTCCAAAGCCGTAATAGCTGCGGTTCGTGTCCCTTGAAGGGGGAGATTTGGTTACGATTTCGATTTCATTGCCCAATGAATGTTCGCGGTAAGGGGTTGGTTATTGATAATTAATCATGAATTTATTGCCTCGAGTGTATGCGCTAGCGGCTTGATAGAAAGACAGAGAGAGAGAGAGAGAGAGAGAGAGAGAGAGAGAGAGAGAGAGAGAGAGAGAGAGAGA
>KI915048.1:6184765-6197535 GCA_000473445.2 Anopheles farauti
AGAGAGAGAGAGAGAGAGAGAGAGAGAGAGAGAGAGAGAGAGAGAGAGAGAGAGATAGTGAAACAAACTCCGCATATCACTTGTACGATCGAGAGGATACCAATCGGATGCAGTATGTAGAGATATGGTATGGATGGATGGCATCATGCAGCTGCTTAAAAAAATACAAAATTGTTCGTAAAATTGCGCAACACTGTGAAGCACGCAGTAGCATCATCGTTGCCCTTACCCACCTCAGGTGTTGGCCAAGAGTCCGGACACCTATATAATTATCGATTAAATCGCACTCTGCCACCGATCGCCACAGCGATTATGTGGCTGAGCAAAAAGTCACCGATTCAGTGACGGTAATTTTATACTACTATTTCCGAACGTCATCGCATTGAAACTCATCAGCATACGGTTTACATTGCGATCGTTTTGGAAAATCCGTGATCAAGCACACGGGCATCTGTGCTAATAACAGGGATAGCTACAACGGCTTTTGTACATATACTAAGTCCTTTAAGTCGGAGGTGACAACGCTTCAAAGTATTTTGCAAATAAAAGACAATCAGTGCACCATAGCAGTGAGTCTTCCAGCTTTCTCGATGTATGCCCCAAGGACTAGTGGACGAAGCTTGACTTCAAAGGTCCCAAAGAAAGCGCCCGATGAGTCTATGCGATTTGATTAAACGTGTCGTAACAAAACTAACTTTTATTGGGAAGAGTAATTGAACACGAGATGAATGAAACAAACCTTCATCAAGCACATGCCAGGAGGTAATCATCGCTTTTATCAGCGTTCGTTCAGTCACACAAACGCTGGAGGCTGCTTGTTCTCCGGGATGCCTTCCGGCTCGTTGAAAATTCTTCTTAAAATGGCTTACATGCGATGCAACCATGCAAACCAAATGGGGCAAAAGGAATATTTTTTTTGTAATCATTTCTCAACTCTTTGCAACATCATTACAGCTGCTCCAATTTGTCTTTTTACCACTTAAGAGCTACAAACAAAAAAAAATCTTATGGATTGTGGTTGAATGCCACCATAACACTTCGGCGAAATAAACGCAAAAAAAAATACAACTTTTTTTTTGGGAAAAACGTGCGAAAACTTTAATATTAATGCATCATCGATTCGAGCGATGGTTTTAGCAAACGAAACTGCGATGGCACGGGGATTTTTTATACGCTGCCACCATTAAAACACCAGCGAACGGAAAAAAAAGTAAATGGCGCGATGATGGAAGTTGCGTAAAAGAACGAGAAAGCAAAGGAAAAATTGGAAAGTAACAAAGAAAATCTGAGGTGCTCTAGTTTTTGAAGCACCCCAACCGCGGGGCCTTCTCCTGATGCAGATAACCAGAAAATTAAACAAAAAAAAGTCGTTACCAATCATTTGGTGCCAAAGTAGTAGCGCACAACGCGATCGGATCGTGTGGTGAGAGTAAGCAGGAGAAGTGGTGTAAATATTTTTACACAACCCCATTTTCGTACAGATTTAGTGTCTGTGTGTGTGTGTGTGTGTTTTTTTTTTTAAATTTATTGTTCGAACAAAAGTAGTATTAAGATTTCTTCCTTTCGCTCTCGCTGCACCAGCGCTTGTGTGTGTCTCTTCATCGGCACAAAATTGTGCCAAATTAATCCCGTTGACCGTTGCATAAAAGTAATCCGGTTCAGTAGGCATAACCGTTGCCCAACTAATATCGTTTGACATTCACAATAAAAAGAATGACAGAAAAAAAACATGAGGGCTGGAATTGGAATATCGATTTATGTGGTAGTCTCTAGCCATTTTATGACATCGCCAGCTGGCCTAACAGGAAAACGGCAAACGTCACACACGTTGAAGCATGATTGATTGTTGTCGATCGGTTGCCGTTGTGAATGAGCCAATGAGCCAGAGTTGGCACCGAGTGCTCCAAAAATCCTACACCCGGTGTCTGGCTTACATCATACACGGGGTCTTAGAGGGACCTGTTTCATCCGACAGAAAACGGGTCATTAAATGAACTAGCAATATTCCGCATTATTGATGGGTTTAGACTATCGCTTCAGCATGCAAGCGACAGGTTGAAACATTCAGTCAACCATCCACCCCCCACCGTTGTTCCAAAGCTGCCGCTACTTGTGCTGTTGACAAGGTTTACGACTAGAAAATGATTTCTTTTCGCCCTTGCCCATGCAGCCAAATAAAATGATCGTATCGACTAGTGCCGACTGCTACCGACGATCGCAGCAATTGCGCGCGGAAGTGGCTTTGGTGAATATAGCAAAAGTAATTATTAAAACAAAACCATAATTATTCACTTTCACCATGCTTGCGTGAGGCGTTCGTGGGTTGCGTGCCGCGCTTCGGAATTTTCGACAATCGAAGACGAAAATTGCACCGACCCACCGAATGTCTCCCTGAAGTTCGGTGGACCGGGGCGCGTGATTCGTTAACAGTGGACACCCATCCCAAAGCCGTTATGAAAGTTGGTCAAAATTGAGTGCAGCGGGTGCGTCTGAGTGTGTGTGTGTGTGCCTTTCCTTGCTCGTTCCGTCACCTCCCAAAACCCAACGAGTGGGTAAGTTTTGGCGTATTTTTACCTTCCGTCCACCAACCAGCTAACCGGTTTATGATACTACGCCAGAGTTATTTCAAGACTTCATTCGCGACCGCCAGCGGTGTTAATGGCTCACTCTGTTAGGTAACGACGCCTGTGTGCCTCTTCTTTGCAGTGGTGCTTTGGTGTAAACAATAACACTGGCTGGCAGGCAGGTAGGCTTGGATTATGGCACCACCGCTACCAGTGACAACGACGACGAGCCGGTTGGCTCATGACAGCAGCGCCAACTGTCAAGCAAATAAAGAAATGGCGCCCCATGAAGAAGGAAACAATCGGTCGTATCGCGCGATCCAGATAAGCGAGTGGATCGAGATTTCTGTAGAGAGCAATTGATGATGCTGAGACGGGTGTTGCCGCGCCTCGTAGCCAATTGGATTATGACGGGGTGCGTTCGGGAAACACAACGCAGCGTAACGAAACGATTCGTAGCCCCGTTTGGTTTCTGTTTTCTGTTTCGAGCTGCTATTTTCGGTACGCAGATAAATCTTGCGCACGTTGCGAGAGGAAGTGCAGAGAGCTTTACGCACCAGCAGCTATATGTTACCCTCAAGGTGGTGCCGGTGCGTGCTCGGCGGCTACTCGGCGGCCCTCGCGATGTGGCAGTAACAAATGCCGATTGTACGGAATGACATCAGCAGGAGGAAGTGTGTCGATGACCATCGATTTCCGACACACCGGACTGAGCAATGCGTGCGTGTGTGCGTATGCACCTTTGCACACAAACCGGTCGGTCACAGTATACCTGGTGCGTCGTGCCATTGTGTAAGCCCATCGCCGAGATCTGGCGGAATTATGGCGAGAGCACTAGGCGACGTTGAACCAACTGACCACCATCGGCTGTGCGTCCCCGTGAGCATCGGGCGTGGATAACAAATTTTAACTGTTTTTTTTTTCAAGCTGCCCTACACACGCTTTCAAACGGCATCCGGTGTGCAGCTACACCGAACCGTGTTTCGAAAAACGAAATCTGGAAAGGGTCATCCAAGAGGTCGGAGAGCAGTATTTTGTAACCAACAGTCGGTCTCAGCTGAGTGGTCAGGTGGTCAGGTGGTTCACGAGAAGAAACGCTACACTACGACCAACGGACCCAAGCGAAGTTTGTGCCAACTTTTACACATAGTTAAGGTATTTTTATCATTTGTGTTCCATAGATCTCTGAAGCCGTACTGCTGCTGCGATGATCCTCCATCAAAGGATGAACCAAGAAACAAGCGCGGCAATCTGTATGCTAATCATGCAGAACCCTAATGAAGAGGGTACACTTTGGCTTTTATGATCTGCCAACAAATAGACCACGTAGTTAGGTTGAAGCGCCGGAAGCCCATCTTCATGCGAGCGTTACCGCTGAAACCACCGAAAGTCCGCTCCAAACACGCGCCTGGAACAATGGCGGTTGGTTGCTCGGTTTCCGAAACACTTTGGAATGCACAAGAGCAGTTGGTTGCATTGATTAGCGATGCAAAGGTCGTAACGACTTCCCTCTTGGGTACGCTTCGAACCAATCCCGGAAAGTTGGGTCATTGCACACACTTTCACCCTTCTTTCACACACCAAACACATCGGGTATGGTCGACGTGGTCGCGTCCGAGATCACGTCCGATTGCTGTCGATCATCGGAATACGCGAAAAGGTGCATTGTACACGCAACGAGGTCACACCGTTTTACACAGGTGAAGGTACTGGCTTGCACACGCGATCGCGGTCGCTTATCATACACACACCATGGTATCTGTTTGGCTTGCGGCTCCAGCTGGAGTGGAATCCGAAACAAAGCTGACCCTCGTTGACCAACGGGGAATACAATCAATTGGTGCACATTTTTTTGAGTGTGCATGATGATGTTCTCTTGCTCTTCCATCTCAACCGTAGCCCACACGGGGGACACACTTGTTTCTTGTGAATGCCGCCATCATTTTACAAACACCACTAAAACCCGCCGTTTCGCTTCATTCTTCTACGAAAAACTCGCTGCCGCTTTTCCTCGTCTCTCGAGCTCGTTTCGTTCGAGCTGTGTGTCACTTCCTTTGTGGAAGGAAAGGCTTGCGAGCGCGATCGATCCGTCGAGAGTCCGCGCGACGATCGTAAACGGTGGTCGCAACGGACGGAACCGCGCCTAAGCGATGTGGTCACAAAACCCTAGCCCGTAGGCCCAATTATTAATGATCGCGTTCTACTTAAACGCCGTGGTTTCGCTTGAGGTCGAGATCCAGCAGAATAATCAACACGTTATCTGGGAGAGGCTCGATGCTAGCTAGAGAAGCTAAATTTTTTGTCCGTTACGATCGTTGCGGAGTGAAATGATCATTCCCATCGGAAATAAAGGTGTCCCAGGCCATTACAAGCATCTCAGTAAGTGAGAGACGATCCAGATCCAACGATATCCTCGGAAACCGCAAAGAACTCGGGATGGATTGAGATTGCATGGACAAAGACACTTTTACCTTTTGATTAAATGTCACACCAAATGGTCTCATTTCAAAGTGATAATTATTGTCGCACATCGGCTTAACGACTGCCAACTGATGCCTAAAGCCAAAGATATCCTCAAAGTAGGCCAATCTAAATATCCATGAAATGGACATTGTGCTGTAAATGGAAAATGGAAATAACAAAAAATGGCTTAATAATAATTCAAGACCATCCGGGTTCAGTTTTCTTTGAAGTTTACGGATGAAAGAACCGTTAAAAATAAGTCCACAAATTACTTTCGTCATATTGTTGTGATGTACCGGAATTGCTTATTGATCGTATTCCGTAAAGCCATGCAAATGGTAACGCAAAACATTCCAATCAGGTAACGAGTCGTCCCGGAGACGGTTTCCATCGTGATGCCCAAACTCGTGTCCAGTAGTGCCTGCTCGGTAGAAGCGGGACAGAAAGTGCTACATGTATGTGCACCAGAAATCGATTACGAAACACTCTCTAAACGTGCATGCATTGGTCATGCATCTCGCAGCTACGGTTTTTCTATACAGTTTCCCGGCATAACCTGTTTGCAGGTATGGTCGTATTTAATAGCACGGTAGGGTACGTGGAGAGCACGGCGTGGACGACGTTCCAGCTTGGCAGCAGCATCATCTAGGGACAAGGATGGCATCAAAGGTATTAATTGCACTGGTGCGGGAAATTGTGCATATGCGCGCTTCGAAAATGAATAACTGGGCAGCAGTGCTTAAAAGTACGGTGGTTTAATATTGAATTTAACCTGCTGCAATGGTGCAACAAAATCAATGAAAGTAGAAGCGACAATGAATGGCTCGCATTGGTGATCTACTTGCTCTAGCGCTTTTCAAGCCATCCCCAGAGGGTGCCATCCCAGCCTCGGAGAATGTTACTCAAAGTTCGCCTTACTATCGCGAGTAATGCTCATGAATCATTTATGCTCATGCAGGTGAGCGAGCCCCGTCCCATATCCACCACACATTATGCATACGACGCCCATACGCCCATTGTGTTTCCCCATGAATCATCGAAGTTTCCGCGTGGTCCGCGAAACACTTTGTTTGAATCTGTTGCTCAACAGAAACGCCATTCCCGCTTCCAAAACGTGGAGGGAAGCTTGCACAATAAAGCTGATTCGCGGCGCGCACGTGAACGGTGCGCATGATTCGCAACATATAATTTTAAGAGGCGAGCGATGCGAAGGCGAGAAATTTGGCAGAAGCAGCAGAACATGACTAGACCTCTTCCCACGAGCACCCCCGATGTCGGGATGTCGTATTAGAAGCCAGCATAGAATGATCATTCGTTGCAGAAACCGCACGCTAGTGGCAATTTGTGACCCTACATTTAGCTACCCGCCTTCGACCCATCGAAGAGGAGGATACAAAATTAGTCGCATCCTCCAAGAAGATTGACTCATCGTACAAAACAGTATAGCATTAGGTTCGCTAGAGAAACAACCAACGGTGGCGGGCGTAGTTCACATATTTCGTCACCGAATCGTCCGCAAAGGCGCGCGATCAACTTCACACACTCGGTAATTATAGTGCCGAAGTAAAGTTCATCGAACGCCCGAAGGGATGGATGGATCTTCTCCTACGTAGGATGAGCTACCGGTGGTCAATGGAGTGCAATTTGGAAAAAAATGTTAGTTAGCCATGCAAACGCGGGTTAGCACGCTCATTGGAGGGTTTTATATAGTACGTAGTATTAATTGTATTATTTTTATAAAGCAACTACGGAACATGGAGTTCCAATGTAGAAATGTACTGTCATCAACCAAACAGTTGCACATGCACTAGTTGGCCTCCACAGCATACAAAACCAAACAACAGAAAGAAGAAAACCACAGCATGTAATTGCTATTGGTGCTTTTAAAAATTGCATCGAGAATGTCCTCCGTGAAATTTGACGCATTCCGATCATTATGTGTGATATTGTGCAATATTTGTTCGTTTTGGATTCACCCTACCATATCTGAACAGCCAACGATGTCCAAGGTAGAGAGGCATCGCACGGTGAATGATCCGAACCGAACTTCGCGACATGTAGCAACTATAATTGGCCACCAGCAGTTACGCCAATTATTGCGAGCTTTTTTTGTTGCATAAATCCGAAATTTCTTGTTAAACTTGTTGATGTACGTCCAACAACCAAAATGAAACAGAAAGTGTTTGATTTATGTTTGATTTTAATTCGAGATCGCGTTTCCCCTTAGCGAGAAGCAATTCACCAGCCATGGTGGTGGTATAAAATAGTCTAGCAAGCCAGTAATACGGCAGACATGCGGCAGGTCGTTGTATTAGAGAAGAATATAAGAAAAAAGTAAGAATCTTTTCCGTACATTCTTCACCTACATTTCCAAATCAACGGAAAACCGCAACCATGACCTCATGAAATGGATGGCAAAAAAAACTCGAACAGATTTGTCGCCTCTCATCCAGATGTAACGCAATCCAGCGATAAAATGACACAAAACTATCACATTTCCCTTCGAGACAGGGTCGGCTTCTTCCCGACCTTCCCGATCATCCTTCGACCTTCGTCCACCCTGCATTCTTTTTGGGAAAATGGCGAGAGAGCGAAGTGGAGACGGGCGTTGGGTGTTGAGGAAGCGATCAAACTAGTAGGGTGGGAAAAATAAAATTGATGTCTGTCTGATTTCCACCGCTTGCCTCACCCGTTTTATTAGCCACCATCGGTCACGTTTTCGCATAACTTTTTCTCGCCGAATGAGCTCCCGGCGTCAGGCGATGGCGCCAGCATTTACGAAACTTTGCCATGCCGAGCACATCACTGTCATCGGGGATGTGGTTTGCCGCTTTACACTGTTTTCTGCCCACCCAGTGCAAGAATGGGTGCTAAGGCTCGGATGGTGGGATGGTGTACAGCAAAACTAGGAGGAACGCAATAATGAAACAAAACAAAACAAAAAATCACACACAAACTTTGCTCGTTAAAAACCCAACTTTACGATTTCCGCTGCTATAGCAGCGGGAAATTGCGACGCATTCCGCGAATGCGCATCCGGATTTAACATCGCGAGAAGCGCTAGAACTTGGGCTTTGAGTCCGGCTTTGGATGCAGCGCTTGGAAAAATGATTCCTCCTTCCCCGTGTAAACCGCAAGGACAATAAAATCGCTCGCTGTAGCCCAAATCGGATTTGTGACGGAAACGACGCGGCGAAGCACGTGAATGGCACATCAATTTTGCATGGTCCCACACTATGGCACAACATCCCGCAACAGAACTGCAGGATACTGCAGGAAAACCTTTAGTATCGTAGGAAATGCGTAGTCACGTAGTGTAGGGAGGGTAATCCCAAACGAGCAATGCTTAAATAACTTATCATTGTAGTCACAAAGTGGGATAGCTGTAGCTGTGGGATGCTACATTTCTATCGATCGATTGGGAACATTTAATGGTGGAATAAATTGCTGCAGACGTTCCTGGATGTAAGAAGTCGAAATCGGCCGACAACCGACCATGATAATTATTGCGATTTTAAAAATGTACTCAATGAAACAAGCATGCTATGGAAAATGATATTGATTACTTTATCAATCCCTCTCTTTCTTTGTCTCCATCCGTGAGCGCGGTGGTAATTAGGGTAACCTACTTCCGCCACGCCAGAGCCACCGATAGACGACGAAACGTTTGTGGCTCACCACAACACCTTCCCCATTGTGTCAACACGGCCACAAACGCCGGGGAGAAAAACGTTCAAAGCATAACGCGAACGCGAACGCGGAAGCGTCCAACGCCATGCCATTTAATGGAACGCGCTTTTTCCCGCGCTTAAAAATGACAAACAGCCCCGAAGAACGGGCTAGTGGTGAGCGACGGTGTCATTTCTCTGACGGTCCTCGGTGTTCCTTTCAACCCTGCAACAGGTTCCACGTTGAATCGGAGGAAAACCATCGCATCGCGTGGCAGGTGGTGGAGGTGGTGGTGATGCAGATATCGATGTGGAAAATTCGTCACGCCAGGTTTGTGCTTTCCCATGTACCGGAACCTTCCCGCAGCCTATGGCGGCAAGCTTTCCGAGAGAGGCTCTTTTCATTCGCGGAAGTCAAACGCCAAACAATAAACCGCCGGCGAGCATCAAAAAGTCGGGTTGCGAAAGAAAAGGAAATGAAACGCTACGAAACCAACGAACGCCTTACTGTGGCCATGCACTAGACACTTGGCACTTTTACCACCGAGTTTGATAATGGTAATAATAACGATGATGATGATGATTATGATGGTGTGCAATCGCATCGGCCCACCGTTGGAAAGTGTTTTACTTGTCCTTCATCGAACGGTACGTGGGCGGTTCGGATCGGTTCGGATGTTGGCGAGCGAGAGAGCATAATCGTAACGCGACATCACAGCGCGTCACCACTTCAGGATACACGTTTCTTTTAAACTCATAAACATGAACCAACGCTCCGGAGTTGTAGCTCGGGGAGATTTAGGGCACGAGGTGTTATCGCTTCGGAACATGTGTCGTTGCTGAGAGGGAAGGTGAAAAGTGGTGGAAAACTTGCAAACACACAAACGAAACGAATAAAACAAACCCCACGCTATCAATTATAAAGTCAGCATGCAGGGGCCACTCCAAATATGACTCCTCCGCTCTACGAAGGCGGCGCTTGGTTGGTCGCAAGGAAGAAACGGCGAGTTTAATGAAAATGTCAATTATCGTTAATTTAATTCGTTTGTTGATTTCATGCACTGTGGTCGGAGTGGTTGCTTGCTTGCGTGTGTGTGTGTGTGTGTGTGTGTGTGTGTGTGCGTTACCATATGATCGTGTCGGCAACGATCGACTGTGTAAGAGACAAACGTATCGCACCCATTTTAGCGACGTTTGCCTGTTTGGAATGGTCTAAATTGAGACATAGCTGACTCGCATAAGATTGAAGATTGTGCGCTACTGCGCTTGTTACCAAATCTGTTTCGAGATTATCATCGATATTGGTCTTTCCAGCAAGTGGTTATGTCTTAATAAATAATAATTAATTTGAACACCTTATCATCAAAAAAAAAAGGTCGATCTTACGATGCCACGCGCATGCATCAGGCGATATGTAGTCAAACTAAACTAAGCAGTAAATAATGCGCCAACCCAACCTTTTCCACGCTTTCCACTCAATTTTGACCTTCTTACGGTCCCGTACCACCGAAGTCTAACATTAACACTTTCCGGCGCCTAAACGTTCGAAAACAAACGTACGACGATGATTCGGTTAGCCTCGATTTAACTGATGTAAAGCGATTTTTCACACCTCCCAATTAGAAACCCGGCCCCGCGGAAAGATGCAAATGATTACTATCTTTTGACTTATTCTCCACAAACACGCTCCTACACGCTGCTGAAGGAGATGGTCCATTTGGGTTTCTCTTCTCGCCATTTCTCCAGGATGGTGTTCCTGACCGTTTCAACCCAGTTCACTACAACGTGCGCCAACGCCAAAGGTTGAAAAATAAGATCACTGAGTCAGAGCTCGCCCTGATCGCACGGTGCAACCACAACCAAACTACAATCATCACCATCTACAACCAAGCGGTGGTCACGTTCGATATAAGGTTTGGCGCGCTACTTTGGGTTTGAAGGGGAAAACGGCGTTCCCCAGACGAAGGGAGCGCCAATGAAACTATTTTACAGCTATAATCACGGTAGTCTGAAGTGCAGCCTACCCAAACAACCGCCGGCTTATTAATCCGACACCTCCTGCTACGAAACATGATCGGAAATTATACGACTCTCGTTAGACGTTTCGCCGTATCGCCGTATCGCCGTTGCCCATCATTGAGCATCGAGGTTCGAGGGACAGGTCACCCAAAATCCGTCTTGCATGCAATACGCTTGGATGGTGGATCGGAAATCTGTTTGTTTGCTGTCTCATTGCCAGCGGAAGATTTAATTAACACGTCTGGTGGTTTTTGTGCGATCGAAAATTTATTGGTACAAAAGGAAGTGGAGCATTTCATCCCAATACTTCCTTCGTTATCGACACACGGTTGGCTTTTTTTTCTTTCCTCCGCCGTGATTATTTGCTCTTTTTGACCTTCAATATATGCCCGGTATGCCGGCGAATTGAATGTTGTAGCCCCACCACCACCACCACCACCACCACCACCACCACCACCACCACCACGTACGTAAGACAGGGATACCTCAAAAGTCGGTCATCGCGTGCATCTCGCCTTGCCGTTTCACCCACTTTTTGAGCGTTTCATTCTAGGTGAACTTTTGCTTGGTATGCCGTAGATTACAACGCCCGTCCTCTGCACAAGCCGACGAACGCGATAACTGGTTTGATACTTCACCCACCACCACCCGGTCCGGTTGCCCATGGAACATCCGAAGGGAAGAGGCGTGCGAGCGGCACAAACCACAGACTTGAGGAAGATGCTCAAGCCTTTGACCAGTACCTGAGCTGAAGAAACCTGATAGCGTATTACATCAGGACCGTTGCGAGGGGTATCATCAGCGTCATCAGCATCCCTTTTTGCCGATCGAGCGTTAAGCAAACCCCCGAAACCATACACGAACCGTGCATTCCTCACAAAATAATGCTAACACACGGTGGTGTAACGCCGACCCTAGAGAAGAGCGTAGATCACGTGTGGTCTTCGGGTGCGGAACGAGCGACGTTGCCTGCCTGCCTGTCCCTCTCCTCGATGTACCGCACTCCAAAAAAGCTAACCGGTTCGCTTGTCAGTTGAGGTCAGTGTTTGCTAAAGCGCATACAGGTTGTCGTCGCGTCTCGCACGCTCCCTCGCCGGAGCAGGGAGATTGTGTCCTCGTTTTGTGTCCGATTCAAGACGGCTACGATTATATCGAGGTGAAAAAAGAGCACAACATGTTCAAAATTCAACCTGCAACGGTTTCAACATTCATACGCCAGGGCACCGTCATTAGCCGGCGGCGATCGATAAAAAGGAACGCTATGCGGGAAAAACTATGACTACGAGGTCTGTAACGGTTGCCAGGTCCGTAGTAGTGTAATCAGAAATTGCTTCGAGAGCAGAACCATCATTCGTCTGGTCGATTGGTGACCAGTTTACAAGACGACCGTCCGCAAGATGGATGATTCATGTCTAAATTCAATTTAGGAGCCCCCTCGCAGTGTCTCTGATCGTCTAAGTGATCGTGCTGCCGCCATGGCCCGATGAGCAGTGCACGTGATGTGGCAACGTCGGAAAAGGCCACAGTGGATCTTTAAGCGTCCCATCGCACGTCCAGCGTATGTCGTCGCGTGTTCTGTCACTGTTGCGTAAGGTCAAGTAGGGGGTCTTCATCAGCTGGACCCCATCGTTCGAGCGATGGGACAATTCATTTATTGCAATACCCTCTAATGAAGGCTATTTGTAAGGTGCTACTTATGAAGGTTCGTACCAAAAAAAAGAGGAGAATCTAGGAGAGGATGGTGTTAATAGTTTAATTTAATGTATATCGGACGCTTTATAAGGAGCAACACATCTCGAAACATACGACGAAAACCTCTCACCAATGGACGAAGCAAGCTAAGCAAGACAAAATCTTATCAAGTGAACTAATTTATTTGTAGCATGTTCTGCACGGTTACTCACCGTAGTAAAACGGGTAACGCTTCCGGGGAGATGGCCTGAAACCGGCTTCACACTTAATTTTCTTCCTTCTCCCAACAGGTTGAATGGGAGTGGTATACCCCTAGCACTGGCGGAACTAGGAGCAAAACATAATTGTCCCCACGCCCCCCCCC
>KI915048.1:6197635-6265862 GCA_000473445.2 Anopheles farauti
CCCACCACCCACCGTTGCCTTGCTTGAGATGGAGTAACGGACTTTTGTCGCCACGATTATCAGATTCCCATCTTTGGCGGCAACATTGGCTTCAAAGCAAACCAACCAATCCGCATCGACAAACGCGATGCATATCGTGGAGTGCAACTAACAGGCTAGAACGCTAAGTGCCGCACGATGAGTTAGGGTGGAAACGATGATTGGGACAAGGTAAATTATTATGACTTAAGTACACACGGGACGGGGCGAATCGTGCCGACACATTGACACACAATTGGAACATCAATCATCGTTTGATGCCGGGCGTCGGTTACGGCCCGTAGTAGGTCGCATGGTCGGTTCCTAAAGTCGGACCCTCATAATTGCCGCTCTGCAGTGTTCTTGATGAGAAACTTGTGGCACTTGTTTTGCCGAGTGCCGCTTACATTAGCGTCTGCGCTAAACTTCTGATGTGTGACAATTTACACCTAAAATCTCACACTACCTCTAGCTGAGCTACTAATGAATTAAAATGTGAGAACTAGCTAAACGCCTCGAAGGGACCATTGATCCATTGATTAGTCTCATGACGATAACAGGACGATAGCCGTCTTGAAATTAACAATTTATAGCTTCACAAATTGTCTTACCGCATTGTTGTGCAACATCTAAGTTCAGGTTATTCCTAATTCTTCGACAATCGCAGGAGCAAGTGATTGTGGCACGACTTTGAGAAGCGTTTGGTTCCTCAATCACTGCCAAAACAATCGTAACTAAAAAAAGAACCACTGTTAGCCTTGAGATAGACACTTCGGAGGCCAGTTTTCTGCACTCCGTAAAGTGAGCGGAATGAAAATCTTAATCAAACCAAGCAAACCACCAATGGCGGACATGGTGGGTCTTTGTTTTGATCGCGGATCCTATCCTATACTCCACAACCATGGGGTTGTGCCAGCAGAGATCCGTTGAGATCCAAGTTCAGCGATAGGCCAGCGAGTCTGATGCAATCAGGGACAAGCCGGTGGAGGCCGTGGGATATAACAACGGGTAGACACAAACCTTGTGGCTCCACAAAAGTCCACCACAAACAATCGATCGAATGTCCGGCGATTGATTTTCTACCATCACCAGCGTACGTTCACGGATTAGGGGCAACGATTCCAAATGGGCATATAGCAGGCAGCGACAGGTGACCGGATGGCGTCGATCCAAGCGATCAACGTGGTTCGTTAATTACTCCCGGAACAGCTCAATAAATCTGTATCACTGGTTGTTGGAACATAGAAAAACAGCACGGTGCCACCGACAACAACAAACGAATCTTCGATGCTTAGATATGAGTGTCTTCTGTCGAAAGAGATGGTTTAAACTTTCACCTACCTTTAGCCCATCCAGTAAGAACATTGCCGAGATAAGACACCTTGTACTCCGGATCTGGCCGGCTGATATCGATGCTATGGCAGTTTCGCCGCAGCAATCGTCCCAAACCGCGCGTAATCGACTTGATTGCCTTTGCGCTGCTTTCACTATCGTTTACGTAGCACGCATCTCCAATTTGCAGTTCACCTTTCGGCAGTTCCGTTTCTTCGGCAGCACCAGCGCCGCTATCTTTCTTGTGGAATTTTTCACTGTTCAGGAAGCTCCGCTTAAACTGCTGCAGCTTTAGCAGTGCGCTGCTGTCGTCATACTTTTTGGTATTGTAGGTGTTGCCGAAGATACGCGCTATCGACGCACTCTTGACAAAGCGTGATTTTTTCTTCTTTAGCGTTTCTTCCGACCTTCCCATAGCCGTTGCTGCGGCTGCTCCCGCCGTTCCCTGTGCGGCCGCATGCTTTGCGATTGGCCCCGTGCCGGGATCGCTTTTTGGTCTTCGGCGAAGGTGAAATATGTTGAACTTGTCGAGCGTTACGCCGGTCTTAGTACCGGGATCTTCCTGTCCGTTCTTGGCGCCATTACCAGACGCTCCGTTCGCTTTCGAGGCTGTCAGCACAAAATCGACCTCATCCTTTGCGTCTTTGTTGTTGGAGGTTGTTACGGCATTGCCGCCATCCCCACCGCCACCCTCGTCGCTGCCACCTCCTTCGTCACCTTCTTTGGGGATGTCCTCTTTAGACGAAAAATGTCGGCGATTCAACGCCATGTTTATTCTACCTCCAGGGCAGTAACACTTGAGCGTAAGGCAACAAAACACGAGCGCTCACTTCACGCACCTTTTTGTTGTACGGGCGTATTGCACAGTAGCCAGAGGTAAATTTCTAAACAACTCGCAACACTAGTAGGCTATTTGCTTTTCAAGTAAGCTCTTCAACATACATGCTCCGCCGCAACGTACCGCATTCACTAAACTTTTCAAGCATGTAGTATAAACATATAGCCAAAAACAAAGAAAACTCGATCGAAAACGACAACAAAGATTTCAAAGCACTTGCCGTTTTGGGTAAACTTCAACGTGAGATACACTTCAAGATACCACACTTCTTCTATTACACAACACTTGTTTTCATTTTTTTTCGATAGGCATTAAAACTCCACCTGGCTGCAGTTGAGATACGGCAGAATCATATTATATAGACCTAAACAGATCCACGCTCAGTTCGACACTGAAGAATTCACTAACACCGTCGTTGGCGCCGTGCGATACGGGTTTCGCGCGTTGTTAGAAACTAGAAGCCCTCGAAGTGTGGACACCTTCTCGGATGCGTTCGTTGACTCCGTTCAACGGGCCGCTCTGGCGCCCAGTGTCCGCATACGCAGGTGCCTTGAACTCAATTGCGCCTAGTTCTCGCGGAACGATCGCCAAGATTTCCCTCCTAATATGCGCGCGCTTGAACGGACCAGTGCGTTTGTCAGTAAAGCGCGCTCGCGCGCGCGTCTATCGATCGTAGGTGCTGCTGCTGCTCTAGTAGTAGTGCTAGTGTACTGACACTTGGGCACCGATGGTGTTCGATGACGCAACTGCAATCACAGCGGAGAGGGACGAACGAACGAACGAACGAACGCACGCATACAACAAGAAGGAGCGCGTAATGCGAGCAGCAACCAGCATGCAAGCGGCGACGGAGCTGATTTTCCTTTTTTGCGATCCTTGCGTTCTGGTATTAGCTAATCGGTGGCGGCGTCTGTGGCCAGTTTTTTGCCCAGCTTCGCTCAAGCGTACGACCGAATGGTGGAATCCGGGTGAGAAGGTCCACCGACTGAAGGGCCGCTCGCTGTTGAGTGCCGTTAATTACACACCGCTGCACCGGACCGTGCTCGTTGTTCACGCGTAGTATGGTGATGATCGTGAGGTGCGCAGCCAGTATGTGGTGTGCAGTTGATATCCCAACCGTTGGTACTGTATTATGTCTGCAATCAGAGGAAAAGAGAGTGAAAGAAGAAAGCACATGAGAATTTTTTTTTGAGCTTCGTTATTCTTTTACAAGCTACTATATTTCTCAGAGAGACCTATCCTTAGTTTAAATTTACTCCAAATGCAATAAGAGGTGGCTTGTGGCAACCATGCAACGGAAAGGCTATGCGCCTACTTTACAAGGCTAAACAATATTTACCAGACCCTGAACGAAACGTTGCTTTAGGCCGTTTGTTTTGACTATTAACGACCCAGAACATAGGTTGTTTAAGCCATCAACACCAACTGATTGTAACATTTGAGCGTATTATACTAAAATCATCCACCGTATCATCCGTATAGCGTATTATCCATCGCTTTCCTCCCCCAAAGAAGTACCGTTTAGCAAGGCACAGTACAATAAATCTGGTTCAGGGTCACTTTCTTCCTTTGAATGCCGCTGGTCATTATCAAGAGATTCTGAATAAACGTACAAGTACGCTTCACCCCATTATAAGCCTGTCTTAAAGTAAATCAAACAGTACTCAACAGTAAAACACCGTGCTAGATAGATATATTGCATAAGCATTATGGTATTAAGTGCCCTCGCATCACCTGCTTATGTGTCGGTATATTTTAAAGGCCACATTTTGGCAACTGCCTCCGCAATGCCTGGAACCTTTTAATAGTAAAATATAATCCACATCCCCAAAAGATACGATTGCATAATGAGGTGCAATTTATCACAACTAACGACTGCTTCCACTAAGCGGCAATGCCTTGGCCGGGCCTCTTTGGAACATGAAATAATCACAGAACCGTGAAAGGAAGTGAAACTCACTGCAGACGGATCTAGCAAAACCCCAGAACATTGTCTCGTCGCAAACCATAAACTCACGTTCGTTGCGACTTGTGTTTTCGTTGCGGTTTTTCATAACGGTTCTACGAAATAATTTGCGCGAAATCGTCTGTACCAACATACGCTGGTTTGGCCTCGGATACCGAATGTGAAAATGAAATAAAAGGTATGCTTAAGATTGATTATCGCTCATTAATCTCAATGCGCGGCTAGTCCAGGCCATCGGTATTCGCCATCGGAATGGCACGTGAGCGATTTCGTGCCATTAGCGCAGCCAAAACCGGACACAAACAAAACGTGGCGGTGTGTGATCCATTTCTCCTCCTCGACCAGACGAGCACGAAGGGATGTAAACAACAATGTGATTTCATTTTTGGTGGAATATTAAAACCACGTGCGTACAACACATGGTGCAACTTTCGAATGTGGACTGTGAATGCATAATGCATCCATACGAAAATCGCCCACTGCATGGGATGCAACGGAGATCAGATTAATTTCGGAGGCACAAGCGAAGGAAGTCTTTCCGTTTCAGAAGGGATATCATCTCTCGCGATCACCGAATGTGCTAGAGGCAATTAATTTTGGTTCAGACAAGATCGCGACCCAACGTATTCGTCATTGAAATTAACTGGCAGAAAACAGAAAATTAACCCTTTTTGGTGGAAGAAGAAGTAAAAGATGTTCTTCTAGAAAGATCCAACCAGCTTGTGTCGGTGAGTGAAATATACTTTTTTCTTTTGCTCAACCGATATTTCTTGATCGAGTTGTCATAGTTGTTACACAGCTGACAGCTGTCTTACGCTTCACGTGCTCGACTCTCCGCGAGGCCAACGAACTGGTTGTGGTGATATGCGTGATGCTGGAAATTGGCACGTTTGGCAAAACGACAGTTTTTGCCATCGATGCAAAGCTGAGCGGAATGCTAAAACCATCGCCCAAATGGGACCGAAGTGGAATGCGCCCATAAAACATTCGAAATGGTAAACGATCGTTTACGAAGCGACCATCTTCGCGTAGGAGTGCGCGAAAGTTTAAGTGCCTCTGGTCATGCAACACACACACACACACACACGCACGCACACACTGTCACAACGTCACCAAACGTGTGAGGAATTTTCATACTTCCCTCGCAGGTAAGCGTAAGATATAGTGATTGAGGAGAGAGAGAGAGAGAGAGAGAGAGAGCAAATTCAGACATTACAAGGGAGACCGTTTATGGTTGCTCCCAGACGCAAAAGGAACAGTTTCCTGTCGGCGGGAAATTACTTATCGATCAAACGTTTTGGTAAGGAACTCATCGTAAAGTTATTATACCGAGCTCTTGGTTAAAAATCTACGTCAAAAACATTCCTACACTCAAGAAAATATACATGTTACGTTGATGTTATCTGAACATATTTTAATAAGAGGTGAATCCAGAATTTATTTTCAAATAATTTTTGAGTATTTGATTCCTTTTCGAGCCGGCAGCATTGTGCACAGGAATGCATAAAAGAGACGCCAACCATAGTACCTTCTGCATTCCAACGCCCTAACACAGCGGCTTATGAGCAGTAGGTGGAATAAAAATTAGAGTATCAAAATCCAAAGCCAGCGGGTAGCGCGGTAGGAGAAAGGATCAGTAAGTATAGGGAACACCACCATGTCCGAAGAGAAAGGAATCAAATCATACCAACGAGTGCAGTGGCACCCGTACCCACTGGAAGCTTTCGATTGTGAACCGAGCAACAAAAAAGGTACTGCATTTGAATTCTATTTTCCACGCCCTCGGTGTGTCCATCCACTGTCTATGCAGTTAAACGCAATCCGTGCGCATGCATGTGGACGTTAGTGACGTCGGTACGGCAAACGGGCCCCCCGTCTGAGTGGCCGTGCTGTGTCCGGGAGCCCTGTACCACCCTCGGAAGTGTTTGGCTTTCCTTATTGAAGTTCATTCGTGGGGGTGGTGATCAAACGAGAGAGCCCGCCGAACCTATCCAACCATGCGGACCGGAAACTAATTCTGCAGCGCCCCCGTTTCATCGTAGCGCACTGGTAAATTGGCTGGCCGAACACAATCGAACACGACGGTGGAGACCGCATTATCGGTGTATTGGATAATGGTTTGGAAAGTTTAGGCCAAGCCCTTTTATTTGCGCATCGTCGAACCGCACACCACACCGGCATGATTCGGGATACTTTCAACGAAACAATGACACAAGCAGTACCTAATCGAACTGGCTATGCTAAATGAATTCATGCTAAGTTGCTAAGCGAGACGTCAAATCAGGTTACTGCTATCACCAACTAACTTCCTCACCTAATGATCCGGATGATGGTCAAGAAGGCTATGCTTAAATTCCGAAACGCTCCTATCTACGGCAAAGCTTTTACACGATATGAACAGATACCCTCTCACTGATCGCCGTTTTTATACCTTGGAAAATCTTGCTTTACAAACCGATTGTAATCAAGTTTAACAGTGGTATTCATTAGCACACACGTTTCCTTCAAATATCTCGTGCATTAGCCGACAGAATTTCAAACGAGCTGGTTGGATGGAGACCATTTAACAACCGCTTCATCTCCACCCTTCACTATCTCCTGCAATATTATACCTTTTACAATATTACGATTGAATAACACGTTTTCCTATATTTCGAATCGATAAAAGCATACCAAAAATGTTGTTAATTAAGAACGGAGGTTTACGGTGAGTCACGACAACATCGAATTGTTGACAAAAAGCGTGTTAGGTGTAGCGTTAGTAAGACTTGTATATTTAGCAGGTGCTTTCTGATACGATCAACTCGAGCGAACCGTCTGAAAGTCGTTGGAGCATGAAAACAACTAAATTTATATTCTATTTTTTCGATCTTAACAGAACAGGTAGCACAAATATACGAATTGGCGCTAAACATGCTTCTTTTTAACTTGCAGATGTTACATAACGACATTTGCATGATCTTTTAATGGTCTTGACACAGCATCACTCTTTCACAACTTTCAACAAATCTAGCCAGTGCCTTCATTCGAGCTCCAACCGATACGTGGTGTGATGCAATGCGAGCTTCAGTAAACGCTTCATTCCACTGCTTTATCAGTGTATGGCCGCTTTACCGTGATCGCTAGTTATTTATAGCGGATTTTGTATCAATTATACTATTTTTGCTATTCATACGCTGAGTTTCAACCTGCTCTAGCATGCGCTTGCTGAGAGGGTCTGATATGGCGATGATTGACCTGCCGCAGATCCTTCTTGTGTCAGTGGGTTAGAACTTATCCCCCAGGAATGGGCTGTTGAGTGGCACGTGCATTTCAAGTGACGTTGTGGTGTTGTGCGAAGGTAAGACGAAACAAGCAGGGACGCTCGTTGCGACAGCTTGCAACAATTTGCATGATCATTACCAATAATTGACCACAAACAGTCATTGTCGCGCTTGGTCGTCCGGGTGTTGCATCCAAGGAGTTGGTGGCAATTTTCCTCACAACAACGAAATGCAGCAACACACAAGCAAGATGGAAGCTTGGCTTACATAACGCCCGCGTCTTGCGCTTTGCCAGCTAAGCCGGGTGTAATCCCCTCGGTCACCAGCTATTTAGCGATTGGCGAGGTTAAGGGGCCGCTGCCGCTACTACTGGTGGTGGGGTGGTTGGGTGATCGAGTAGAGGCACTCACTAGATGATATCTTACCACCACTTCACCCACCCACCCTTCGACTGCAGTGCACGCGCAGCACCCATTGCACTAATGTGACCGCGTCAAGGCAAACCCGTGATCAGAAGTGATCGTGATTTGTGACGCTGCTGGTTCAGCGGCTACACCGCGCACCGTCTCCAGTTCCGGAACTATCGGCTTGCAACGCGTTTGTGACCGACCTTCGCCAAGGTTTACGAGCGTCCGAGTGGCCACCAACACCGAGACAATAACAGTTTTGTTTGGAGGTCCCACTTGCCAAAGGCGTGCGTGCGTGCGTGCGTGTGGAAAGTTTTGACTAGAAGGTTCATGACCCGCCAACTGTGCAGGCAACAATGTGCACTGGTGGCTTAGCGCGCGATTCTCAATTACCTTCATCGAAGCACTCGTTGCTCATCTTGATGAGAACAGTACTCCGTCGGACACACGCCAACTCTCCGACTCGGAACTTATAATTGCTGGGTGATTTGCTGGGTGATGGTGATGGACACGACAAACGACGGGGGGGATCAGTTGTTATTTCATTCTACTCCCAGTCTAACCGTAGGCGTCACGTGTCCACAGCAGATCCTAAGATCGCCATGCTGATCGACCTCTTGACTCGGAGAGGTTGCCAGTATCGCTTCGGGCCATCGTTGGGTGTTGGGTGGTAAATTTCCGTACCGTACCAATCTACGCGCTATCATGCTCCGGAACATGTGACATTCACATCCAGTATCACCCCCTCACGTTGACACTGTCCTGGCCACACAGCTTGAGATTAGACGTAGCGAGTAAATGCACCACCACTCCCTCGTGTCAGAAGCGATGATCGAGAATGCACTGATGGATTGCATCGCGAAGAGGGCATCAAGCAGGTCATCTCTCGATGTGATCGTGGAAGAACCAGTCACATCAGCAGGATTAGTGGAGTAGGTTTCGATATTCCCCACAATTGTCTCGTTTAGATTCCGAACTCGTGCGAACACTACCCCCCCCCCCCCCCCCCTTTCGCATTACTCACCACCCACGTCCTCGTCCTATCCCTTCCTTCTCGCTAATCAGCCAGGCAGGCGGCGGGTGATTTCCGTAATTCTACTCAAGTTCAAAAACAACATAAAAAGGTCTCCTGGAAGTTGTAGGTGAGAGCCGTTCAACAATGGCAGGAACTCGGAAGTGTTGTCTCCGTGGTTAATATCTCCCCCACCTCCCGCCGTTTGACCGTGATGGTTCGTTCCTCCAACTGCCGACGCACGGTCAGATCTTGCAGCCTACCATTCGATTCTTTCCTGCAGGTGGAAGGGAACGGACCACGGTTTGCGATCTTGCGAGGCATACCATGTCGCGTGGGTTCAAAACGTTGCCAACAAAGTCCGCCAAAAGCTCGGCGCAACGTTAGGTTTGTGCGGAGACTAATTTTGCTACAAGCAGGAAGGCAGGAAAGGATGACGTACACAATGCGACGAGTGAGAGAAGAGGGAACCCGTGCGAGGGAGGAGAGGAAGGTTCATGAGACGGTGTGTTCCGCGCTATGAATAGTAACTAGTTTTTACGAGGACGTACGTGACGGTAATCACGAATAATCGACTACTGCCGCGACGACGACGACGACGACTACTTGCCGGTCCGGTCCGGGATCGCTACGACCTTCGTCAGGTACCTCACCACTCCCGGTTTGTCCGGGATTCATAGTCGGGTTGGCGGCAACCTGGAGCCGCGAGGTGTTTTAGAAGGGAATTAGATAGCTAGTTCGCTCGGTTCGACAAAGCCACACCGCCCACAGCAGCATTAGCGTTTTCCAAGAAGCATCCCTCTGATGATCACCCTCGCCCGTCCGGTTCTCGCGAAACATCTCGCGAAAGTGTGAACAATTTGCAATCGATCTTCAACTCAACGGACGCGGTGGTGGTGGCGTCGACTTTCGGACGACAGGTTTAAGCCGGAGCTGGGCTGCAGTCAGCTAGTATGCATGCACCTTCTCTACAGCGCTTTCGAGGTGTCCTCGGGGCCGAAAGCGCAAAGGGTGTAGGCATCGTAACGATTGACCTACAAACGAGGGCCTCTGGAGGAGGAAAAACGGTGCTTCTTATCACCGATCCTCGGCTGCCAATAAGAGAAAAACAGAATATTAATCTTCACCGCGGTCGTAGCGGCAGGTATGCGGCAAACGCGCTTGCTAGCTATGAAATGACCCCTTCCCCAAGCATACCGGCATGCCCTGTTTCATTATAAGATCACGTTCACTCTACACACACACACGGGCGGGCTGGGCTGAGCTGGCTGGCTGGCTGGCGGTGTGTAGGCGTCAGCAGATCAAAAAGCACGTACCGAGGAACGGTAGAGAGTTGGTTCTAGTGGCTTCGGCAAGGTAGATAGAGAAAACAAATCATAACCATGTACATGCACCGAATCATATTACATTCCCTTCTCAGTTTCGCGACATACAAATGCATCTTTGAAGATTGGAAACGTTTGCGATACGCTCAAACTGCACTCTACACAAACAAATGTAAACTATTTGTTGTTAACTTATCACTTCGTTGGCCTTGTAAACGAATAAGCTAACAAACGTTGGATGCGGTGTTTAGTGTTACCGAAGTTTTATGCTGATACGTGAAAAATGTACTATGCAATGCTACACCAGTTTGTGATGGTTGATAGCTATAGATAACTGTCTAATCGATACCATAATCGATCCGATCGACTTGATTTAAAGCAAATGGTACAAATGCTTTCAGTAATTATTGCACTTTTTTTCTATAACCCATAAATATTAGAATTCAAACATGGTCATGCATAATTTGCAAGAAACCCTTCGAAAGCTTCGGCGACCACACCATGGTTGCTTTGATCTCTCGATTTATCGAACCAACGATACACGGCACCCCGCGTAAATCTGTGGCAACGGTGGCCGTAGCGAGCCTAAAAGTTCATTGACAGCCGCGCACACATACACAACAACCGCACGACGTAGCCACTCTTCTCGCGGGTTCGCGGAATGGCCAAACGGTTGAGATGGCGCGAGGTCATGAATGAATGAATGAATGAATCAGTCAACAACATCTCTTCTTTCTGCTCTTCGAAGCGCGGACCGTGGCGCGCGACCGAACAACGCGAAGAATGTGAGTGTTTGAACCCTCCAAATAACGACAGGTCAAACTTTCACTTTTTGCTATTGTAGTGGCTCTGGCCCTCGGCGCGGTTTAAACCGACGGTCCGGGAGGCAATTAGAGAGTGGCTAGGTGCGAGAGAGTGTGTATGTGTGTGCAGAAGTGCATAACTGGCTGGGAAGCGAGGGCTCCCCAAATCACGGCGACGCCAAAGTAGGGTGCCCTGGGTACGATGATGGTTGTATTTTTAGCCTTCTGTTTTGTGATACCGTTCGTAGGGGTATTCAAAAGCTTCTAACATACTGGAGACCCCCTTGCTTGGTCACTCATAGTAGACATGGATGGAGCAAACTTGGACCTGTAGCTTAAATTATGCTTTCTGTATTGTAAATTGTTGTGTGTTGAAAGAAAAAAAAAAACACTGTTCGTCAATAATAAACCACAACTAAACGAAAATTCTGACCTGCGATAGTGTCACACTGCCAATGTGCGTATGTATGTGTGTTGTGCGCCGTGCGTTCCACTTTCAACAGCGATTCAAGCATGCCAAAGCAACCGGTTTGAATACAAAATGCAGCGTTTGAACCACCACCATCTCGACTACTGTGATCGTCGGGAGATATGGACAAGTTTCGAACAGGGCAGTAAACATAACAACACCTCCCGTTGTGCACCGTGTGGTTGGCGGTTGGCTGCGTCATAGAACATTCTTCTACCGTGGGAAAATATCGAATCCAATAATCGATGTCGGCAGGCATGCCCCGCCATCATTGCAGTAAATCTGCCGAGGAATTAGATTTGATTTAGATTTGAGCACAATAAAAATGGTCACTTTTAGTGTCAAAGGAATTCGTTGAATGATTTTCCCGCATGAGGGCATGACTTCGAGAAATTTATCCAACCGCTTTGAACGATACGCAAACATATTTTCCATTCCATATTTTCTTGCGAAAAAAAACATCCAAAAACCAACGAATTAATCCATCTGCCTTTTGCCAAACCAGATAACTGGGAGGGAAATGGCTTCCACTCCAAAAACCACTCGAGACGAGACCGACCGGCGAGGGAAAAATAATTTGTTTGAAATGTTTAACCAACGGTTGGAAGCTTTTAATGCTCCGACGTTTATGTGCTTTTCGTTGCCCGTTGCGTCTTCACCTAAATCCTCCCACTTTGCCCGCCACGCCACACAGGCGTTCATCCTTTGCAAACAGCGCCTTCCTTCCACCGTCCGCTCACCAGTTTCGCTGTACGCGTGCAAGCGACTTCCGCGCACGTAAAAACCAAACGAAATTGCGAATATCCGTTCCAACCGCTTCGGCAAGGCTCATGCGGGCGGAAAGCGTCCAGTGATCATTGGCAGTACGCCCATGGATGGGGTATCACGTGCGTTTTCTTTTACCTTTCGCACACACACACGTCCAGCTCAGCACAGCACCAGCATCGGCGGCAGTGAAACTAACCAAATGGATAGCCGAAATCGAAACGGCGGGTGAAACAATACACTAACATTGGGCGTGTTACGTGGTGCCGAAAAGAAAACACAGCGGAGCAGATCACTGTGCGCCACTATCACCCCCGCTATCAAAGGCTTCGTTTTTTCCGCGGGGAAATGGATGGGATTGGAAATTGGTACGAAAATTGCTTGCACGCCAACAGAGGAAAAAATTGGGTGGGTTTCACTTTGCGTTCAATTTCAAAAAGTATTCAGAAAATCTTTTTCTTTTTCCGTGCACGGGGGTCAAGTGAAAGTTTGTTGTTGGAGCTACACGATCAAATGCATCAAAAACAGGCATATATCGGGCACAATATTTTTGACATTTTACTTAAACGGTCAGTGTGAGATTATTATAACAAAAATGTTATGTTTATAAAATAAATAAATTATACTCAATGGTGACTACATTTAGAAGGATTTCTATTTTCTTTTTGTGACATTTCATTGATCATGCAAAATTGATTTTTGCGGTAAATTATTTCCATCAATTAGTCCCGAATCAAATTCCGCCGGAAAATGATGGAAAATGTGCCTTGGGAAACTGGACGGTCGCATCCGGTGGAGAAATCCGTGACCGACACCATTTAACCCAATCAGTACGTCACTCAAGCCAAAATTTGGGCGAAATCGACACAATTATGATCCGTCGACACAAACACGTTCAATGCTGACTGACTGGGTCAGTGTGAGTTTTCATTAATTTTCGCTATCAACGAAACTTCATCGAACTTGATGGAGCGTCGTTTGTTTCCGGACGATGCGAGCACCTACGTGGTCGTTGTGTTTGTCATAAAAAAATAACAATCACGGGGAAATAAACACGAAGTGATCACGGGAGGAGGAGTAGGAAAAAAGCGCAGTAAACCGCGCCCGGCATACTGCGACCGACCGTCGTGGAGCAAACTGCTGCCCCGGGTGATGAAATCAGCAAAATCACAAACGAGAGCGATGAAAGTGATCGAAAACCCGGACGAATATGTAGCGTACACACACACACAATCTATCACTCAATCAGCGACAAAAACAGAAAATTTGGAACAAAAACCTGCGACGCGGGGAAACCCATTTCCGTCCGTAGCGGAACCGCATGGGAAACGCTTTCGATTTTCAATGTCGAATTTTCCCGACAGGTTCCGAAACCGTGAGTTAAACGCAGCACAACAGTTCCGTTGATCGTTGATTGCAAAACACACCTTACGGAAAGTTTATTCCATCGAACCAAAAACAAAAACTTAACCATCGCAACAACATCATTCTCTTTTGGAATCCATTTTCCCGTATGTAGCCCAAATGTGCAAATTTTATATTTATGCCTCTGATGCGCTTCTCCTCCACCGGTCAGGTGCTCGCATCCATACGCAATCAATCAACCGTGTCCCGATCTAGATGCGCAATCGAGACAAAAGCGCACACCTTCTTTATTGCAAAACAGTACTGCAACCGGCGCGATCTTGGCTATCGTTCACTGAACTGGAAACACCTTCCGGTGCACTGGAGTGGAACGGAACGGAAGCATTAGCATTCGCATCGGACGCCACGCTGATACAGATGAGGGTTCTCTTGTGTTGGTGAAACCCCAAGACATTAGAAGGACCCTGCGTACTCAGACAGCATTAGTAGTGGTGCGTAGTGGGTCAATAGCAGTATAAATTCGTTATTATAAACCCGTAAAATTGGAGGTCAATTAGTGACCACAGATTATGGTGAAGGGGGTGGAAAGAGGGATGTAAAATTGTATCGTAATGCCTGCCACACGAATATGGAATAATGATTTTTTTTCTTACATCGTTACGTTCTCTACCGTGCGATAATTAAGCGATGTGTGCGTTTAAGAAAAAAGTATAAAACCCTATTCCCCATAGCAATTTGCAATCATCGCGCCATCATGAATATGCCTTTTCTAATCAAAGCAACCTTCAGCACGTGAGTAAAATTTGATGTCATCGAAAACGATCAGAGTAAGTTGTTTAAATTAGTGTCTTCTTTGTCAAATTCTTCGGGCACGTTGAACTAGCAGTTCCCAACATTAGCAACTAGTTGCCATTAATAGGATATGTTTAAAAATAAATCAACCTGCATTCGATTGCACGTTCCTGTGAGTTCGATTGTTACCAGCGCGAAACCGGTTATCAACGTAACCCTTCCGGTTTCTTCCTACCCAAAGCTGTCAACTGAACGGACTGCTGCATACAAATGTGCACACATGTTCGTCCTCGTGCTTTCCTGACGTTTGTGCGCGTACCGTTTCCGACGTCCTCCACCATGACGCCTGTACAGAAAAATGCTGCCTAACACACCGCTAGCTAGCGTCCACCCATCACAGGGGCAACATCCTAAAAACAATGTCGTCAATGTCACCGGGCTACGAGAACAGACCAGAATCGGGATGCAGCAGACTCAGACTCGCAAAGCCAAGGCGACCCACACACACACACACACACCATGGGCGGCTGTCAGTCGGAACTGTACGTGCTCTCGATTCGTGCAGTTTTAGCGAATCGCAGGCACGTACCCGCTAAAGAACGCTCTCCTCCGTTAGCGCAATTTATCGATAAACCTTGAGCAAGGTTACCGTAGCGGACTAGTTTGTGCGCTACAATGTACAACTAAACGCCGCAAATCGTTGCGCAACGGACGTATCCTTGACAAGGCGCTCTTCCGTGACTCAATCATGTGGACGTTCCCAGTCGCAAACATACGTCGTTTTGTATTCCAATCAGAACTTCTGCTGCATCCGTCACCAAGTCTTCCTGAGTGCAGCCAAATACTATGAACGTTTGTAATCGTTTGATGCCTTCCTGGTTCTTCAACGAAACTTCTCATTGAATATTTAAAATCCCTACATGTTCACCAGTCTTGACAGTATCCTCGTCATTTGCATAGTTTACTTCCTATTAAAAGGATTTATACATTCGACGGAGAAAGAACTCTAAATTAGTTAAAGTCGCTTGTCAAAGTCACGAAGCTTTTTCTTGCAGACGAGAAGTCGCAGGTTAATACTGTCCATTGAAAGCTTAATTTAAATAGTATGTTAATAATAAAGATGGCTATCTGGCTATTGAGTCATCATTTTCAGCGTAACAGTTAACTCATACTAAGCATAAATCTGTTTATATTTCAATGTACACATACTAATCCCCCTGTCAAAGGAAATAAGTTTCGTTACTCTCTATCGTCATCACCATCATCGTCTTGAATTGTAATTTTGTTCCTTAAAAAAACAATCAAAATCCCCTCTGCTTCGATCATACTGAAATGCGATGTCGGCAGTCACAAGCGAGGGTAATGTATTCGCTCTGCATTCCCGGCAAATCATGTCCGATCGCTCACGCAATAGGTCCCATGACATCAAAGATCGGTGATTTTTTGTGTACTTTTTTCATCTTCTTCGAGCGAACAGTTAAGCAGACAAGTTTTATCTGATGAGGCTGACTTTGACCAAAAACATACGGCACAGGACAGGTTTCGCTAAGGTTCATCAGAGTTCGCTCATCGAATTGCGTCGCAAATGAGCGAAACATCTACAGCTTGGGGTGGAACGGGCTTTAGGCGCTTTGAAAAGGGGAAAAAAACACAGACAAAAAATTCTTCCGTCAGATGAAGCACTCTTTTAACTTTCAAGGGGTTCTCGTATTATTTTTTTTCATTTGTTTGTTTCATCCACTTACTGTGGTCCGTCCTCTTTCGTCCGCAGTTTCGGGCTTTTGATTGATCACTTTGCGGGGGATGATAGCCGGAATTATTACTGCGGTGGTGGGGAATCGTCATGCCATTTAGGGTAAAAAATATTGAAGAGAATAGCAAACAGTTTTTATTCTTCCTGAATATTCACGGTTTGTTTTGCATAGAAGCTTCACAAACATATGATCACATCAGATCTCAAACTGAATCTAAACTCAATTCATGATGCCAAACAAGCTGCATTTCCTAGAGGCTCACATTGTAAACAAGTTTGGTCGAGCCCAACTAGCTCTAGTGCCAGTTGTTGTGAGCCAGAGGTACAAAACCCAAATGAGATTGTTCATTTTATACAACACCGCCAAAAAGAAGGCGCCTTGGCGCCGGCAACAATTTCAGTGGGAAGGTGTAAGACAACGACTTTGTTCGATATTTACATATACGCAAAAAGATCCAAGGCGTTAGCGATCATAATGGTATGGGGGAGTAAAGGTGGTGAAACCACGAGGCAAACGCAAATGTTCAATAATCGCCTGTGGGGGGAGTGTAATTATCGTCAACACTTTTAATAACAGACCGATTAGAAAAAAAATGTCTTCCTTTAAGGGGTGAAATCGTGAAGATGGTGAAAAAACAAGAGTTCATATTGATTCCAAAAGGTGGATCTTAACAACTTGCAAACCTTCGTTGGGTGAGATTGATTGTGAATCACAAAAACGAAAGTGTTTCAAACGTGATGGTAAAAAGCATCTGCTCGAATTTCGGGTGCATCGATCTGGGACGTGATAATTGCTACTTTGCTTCTGGCTACGGAAGCCAGATCTCAACGAATGGGCTCATCTTGTTCGTTCTCTTTTGCTCGCCGGTAAGCTTCAACGAATGCACTGATCGTATAACGGCTGGTCTGTTTGTTTACAACCTGCACCTTCCTTCCTTAGTCGTCTCTATTACTGCCGGCTTAATTCTCCGTGCAAATTATTCCCTACAGATTTCTCTACCGGCGCTGAACACTGAACGTACGAATAAAATCCGACACCTTGGCAATCCTTGGCTTCACAAGTTCCGACGGTGGAAAGCGATGAACCACCTGTCGACATTCGCTTCACGCCAATGCCATCCACGCTACCCGTACTTACAGCTCGGTCTTTATCTGCATCTGCCGCTGGCGGTCTTCCCGTGATATTGCATATCAATTTCAGTGAGGTTTTCCGGGAAGAAACTCATTACTTTAGTAAACGCATCGGACATGCAACGCATAAAATAACCTGTTTATGATGGGCATTTCGCAGCACGGAAAATATCACTCATTCTCACAGGCAGCTCTGAGAACGTTTCCATCCAATACGGCGGTAGGCAAGATGGACGAAATGTACACCAACTTTTGCTTCATTAAAAACCCGACACGGATAGAGGGCATCCAGAACAAAAACTATAACCGCGCCATCGGTGACTCGAACACCAGTGACATACTCTTGCACACACGCGCTTTGTTCTTTGTCTAGGTAAAGTCTACCGCCTTTCCAGAATGTAAGTGTCGTTCAGTATCTAAAACCACACGACTACGCATTCCAGCGAGAGATATCCAACCTACTACAGTAGATCACATCGCTAGACGACCAACCGACCGATGGAACGTGGGACGCCGTTTTCGATTGCTCAGTGCGATCGGAGCCAATGTCGAAATGACCTTTAGGGGTGGAGAGCACTGGAGCCCAACCATCTAACCCAACGGACTAACCCAACGATCTGATCCTTCCCCAACTATGACGCAAAACATGACCTGGCCAAGCCGTGAGTTCACATGCGAACAACACTACATTAACATTGCCTGCGAATTGTTGAAATATTTTCTCACGGGTTTTTACAACGCCGGCCTGCCATTCGTGTTACAGTTAGACATTTTTTTCTGTACTGTTCACACTACCAGCAATAACGATTGCTCGCAGATCGATGTGTAGACCAATTTAAAGGAGTGCAGCATGCTAACCACCGGGCGAATGTACGCTTCGAGAAGTCCACGTTCGACCCATTGTGCGACATTTTGTCCCTGGGTGGGGGAGCAATACGTTCGTGTTGGACGTGCAGTGAATGGTGGATAGCCTGCCTATGGAAGAATCGAATGTGTTGTCATGTAGTGACAGGTTTAGCTTTCAAGCTTCTAAGCCTTAAGAACAGACAGGCATTGTCGATCCGATTCAGTTTGTGTTAGGACTAACCGGCAGTTAATTGTTACGGTGGATCACACTTCTCCCCGTGCGATCGAGTAGTCATTTTTTCAAATGCTGTCTATATTTGTGCACTCCCTAAAAAGGAACTCTCCCTGTGTGCGTGTGTGTGTTTGTGGTAAAATGTCCAAAATTGTAACACCTCCAAACTGAAATCTGCAATAGCCATGTTTGTCGTGACGGCCTTGGATGAATTTGCTTTGCGCTTTGAATCCACCTCCAAAACTAAACCCGTTTTCAGCCACGATCCTAGTGTTGTCGCTTTTCTCTCCTTCTTCACCAGTGCGCGCATGCGTGTGGTATCCATTATAGTAGTCCATTTTGGTGATCGTTGTGTCCAAAAACTAATGTATACAACATCAACAAACCTGTTCTTGCGGCGGAATCTCATAAAAAGACTCGTTTGAAAGACATCAACGCGTTCGCAACGGCGAATGGGACTAAAGTTCAAGGTTTTCAACGACACTGCAGTTGTGGTTTGGGAATTAATTTTGGCACAGGTTATTTTAATTCAAAACTGCACTGATACCCCTGAACTGACCTCAGCGTTCCGGTGGGGTGCATTTGAGATTGGGGCTAGATTAAAACCTTCGAGAAGTGTTTTATTATCTTTCACCACTAATTGCATGAATAATAAATGTAGTATACATTATAGCGATCCACTTGATAGGAACAGTAGCAGCATCATGCGCAATTCTGATTTATTTACGCCATCACATTAGAAGAAAAGAATAACTAATCGATTTCCCAACGAGATCATCAACTATGATGGCGTAGATTATATCAATTACGAGCCGTTATCGAAATTCACAATTGACGTAACAATGTAGAATGCTTGTGTCGGACACACACGTTGATGATAGTTTTAGTTGAAATAAGCAACATGTTTGCTTTTTATACCATTCACGTCTGAATTAGTTGTATTCTAAAACGATTAAAAAATGAGAAAAAAAATTAGCTCTTAGCTAATCTTTGAAATGCTTGCAATGCACTTTAAACAAATAAAATTAATTAGTAGGTGAACACAACTGTCTAAAAGTGGTTCTTTCTCGTAATTTTCTAAAATTTAAGGTATTCATTACCCTTTATAGTGTGCAATTTTATTCTCAAATTGCTTAAACGTTTTAAGCAAGTTCCAGCTTGCTTGGAGAGTAACGGAATGCGCCGTTCTTGGAGTGGATAATTTACGATATCAAATCAGTGAAGCTGGCGGAAACACCGCAGAACGTTTCGAGCAGCACCGATCTTTGGGTGTTCTCATTCGAGCCTTGAATTGCAGGAAGGGAAGCATTAAACTCTTCATACGGATGCTCCAAAGGTAGGAAGATAAAATCTTAACACTAAGGTTATTCATTTAGCATAAATTTGCAGTGAATTAAGGCCATCATAATTGAAGATTTTCCTTCATCCAATGGGATAATCCGTTGAACGGAAACAAACTCTGCACATGCAGACAATCAGTAGCTAATTGTAGAAATATTGGTTAGTATAATTTTTTAAAATTTTTAGAAAATCATTGCCTGGAGCGATTCATTTAACTCTTTCCGGATTAATATAGCAAACGCAACGCGCTCGGTCATGCACCGCTCCAACTGGGACTTGCCGATAGGTTTATTTTTGTTTTGAAAACACGACTTTCCACATTAGTGCCACCACGTTGAATGTTATTTTTATAGCGCCTTTATACGTGTGTCTGTGCGTGTGTGCAGGAGAGTTTCTTTCAAAACAACCCAACTCCAGAACAACACCACCCGAGCGACCGGATTCGACACCCCAGTGACGTAGTGCTGTGGCACCGAAGTCGGTTCTTGAGTCATCGTGTTTTGTCTTGAGCTTTCTTTCTTGACCATTCAAAGAGACGAAACACCGTGGAACCGGTTCCATCAACGCAAGAGAATCACCGCACTCAAGATGGTGCCGTATCTCGGGGAAATCTCTGTGCGATTAAGCCGGAGGGAGCTGCTCCTGGAACAGGTTAGGTATGTGGAGAGCAGTTTACTGTCCATCAAACATTCTAATTTGTCCTCTTGCTCTCTGTCCGAGCTAGCTGAAAGAACAACCGACTCATGTTGGTTGGACATTCCAGACGTCCCCCAGGATGACGCCAAACCTCAAACGATCACTCATCCACAAAGAAGTAGATTTGTAGCGAGTACGGATTTAGGTATACAGTTCCGCCGCTTCCCACTTCTTGACTGTTTCCAAAAACTTCATGCTCACACGAAGAACGCCCAAATGGTCAGTCGGCTTCTCGACCGTGTGGAGAAAACACTCCCATCGATCATTGAACTAATAACGAAGTCATAGTTTCGTTCCATTCTGGGAACACTTTCCCTCGTGCTCGGTAAAGCTTTATCATGCCCCGCAAGCAATTCGCGGCTGCTCTATCGGAAGAAAGTGGGAAGAGTACAAACATCCTATGCTGAGTGTGACTATCTGGTCGGAATGTAAGCAACGAAACTGAAATAACCGCAACTACATCTCACCACACCGCATTAAAAAACTTTTCTACCGGCGGCTGTTTGAGTGGTTTCGACGGTCGGTGAAATAGAAAGAGGTATATAAATTAATGTTACTCCTGGCAGCATTTTCACATCATCACCGTGGCGGAAGTGGCGAAGTTTTCGTACTTCCCGGGTCGATTACCGAATATAAGGCGTAAATACTCCAACCATGATACTGTGGTGCCTAGGCGTGGCTATAATGTAACAGGTTGAATTGGTCGAAAAGTTCTCGCACTGAAGTGGGATTTCTGGAGAAGTTAAACCAACTTCGGACAGGAATCCAAAAGTATTAAACTCGTTCAACAGCTTCATAAATCGTGATATAGTGAGCTCTTGATTGTGTAAAGTATGGAAAGGAGATAAAGTTCATGGAATTTCATACCCGTCCTAATGTAAATTTAAAGGATAGGCTATTTTTGATACGTGATTTATAGCTTCTATTCCCTTATTCCATTCAACTTGCTCTTAAGATAAATTAGTGTTCCCAAATCCCAACACGACCCCGTAAGCAAAGATTCTAATGATTGCAACACCCAATTTTTACTGATCCGTACCCATCTCCTACGTACAATTAATATCGCGTACTTTGTATACTGCCTTTCTCCCTGCGCCAGCTTATCAATCAAGGTTACCATAATTTTCCTCCAAAAACAACACCTTTGCTAATCGCAACCACATTTCCCACCGGCGCTTTTTCCATAACAAGTGGCTGATTAATCGTAGAATTTCGCCTGCCAATAAAACGGTAAACAATCACACGCAAAGCAAACAAGTAAACAACACAACATCACAAAAACATCAATCCGGTCAACAACATACTATACCAATTAATAGACCGAGAGAAGTACCACTGAAAGCATATTTCGGCGAGCGTGGAAGTACAAGCGAGGTGCGGCGAATCAGCTAAACGAGCTTACCTGAAACGATGCAAAATAAGTGGAGGTGAGAGAGGTATCTAAAACAAACAACATGGAACGCTAATTAAACTAACGGTGGCGTATTGTCTGCCGTCGGGATGTGCAAAGGGAAACCCAAATACGTAAAATACAATGTGCTGCAAGGAGGGCGGGATATGTTAATGAAATTAACGTCGCAAAAACGCGGGGCCTACATTATCAGCCAGGAACTGAGGCGATAAGGATAATAATCTGACAGCTTAATCATACGTATAATCTATAATAAATCTTCTATGGGAAATATACCGGGAGCTCATTATGGCTCTACAGGCTACAGGCAGACGCAATAAAATGGTAAATCGTGCCAGTTTGCATAACACGTCGGCTTGCACGTTACATTCGCAAAACATACGCCTATCAGTATAGGCGCCAGCTGCATCCTGGAAGCGTAAATAACCCTATATTTGCAAGGTTGAACTGGGATGAACAACTTTTGAGACGCGGCCTTGAAAAGGGCAAGAAAACTTGTTGGTTAAGGGCTATGCTAACCAGAACTGATAGCAAACCCTCCTCCCGAACCGGATCGCTTGTCTGCTTTTAACTAGTCTACATCGGAGAAGGAATTGAAATAATCTCCTCAGTATGTGATGTGTATCCTCTCATCGCAAATGTCAAGCATAGGGGCATTGATCATCTCATACTACTCAAAGGATGTACGCTACCGGTGTGCACTAATGCATCGGATGACCTTCAGCTACCGTGCACTAGCTACCGCAAGCATATCCGCGAGATAGAATGCTCTAGGTCAACAGGGTATCATACCTCGCGCATCTACACAAAACCAAACAAACCACAGAGTACCTATTACGCGCATCAAAATGGTTGCACTGTAGGATGCGCCCTAACAGTGCTAACTTCAGTTAAGGAAGATTGTTAATCTAGGTGGGGGAAATCGGAAGTTACCACTGATGGTAGATTGTCGGTGTCCGTGAACGTGGAGTTACACTACAACGTCACGGTCAACCCGGCCGGGATCACACAGCTGAAGTGTTTATGAAGGGTCACACTACCACTATAATACATCTAGGATCTAGGAAGTGGATGTTTGAGGCAGTTCTTGCAGTGAATGTTTGTGCCGGATTCAACTGAAATTTTCAACCCAGCAATCCGATGTACTGCAACAGGTTGCATTGCGCATAAACAAATGGCATTGTTCGAACACTCCAGCAACATGTTGACGCTCAAACAGCACCTCCAATATAAATACTACTACTACACCGCGTCGGATGATATTTACCAAAGCCTATTCTCGTACAAGTTTGCCTTCGAAACGATAACAACTTCTACACCGACAGCACCGTTCGGTGGCATTGGAAGTTTTTATCACTTAGATTGGGTTGCTTTTGCTGTGCTATCGCTACTTTTTTCGTATTTTCAAGACATGCAAATGAGCTGCTTTCAAACATTCGCTAGTGTGTAATCTACGCAAATCAGATAGAGCAAATCACTTATCTCGTACAAAATATTTGCTTCACTCATGTGCACGAACGTTATTTCATATCACGCTAGATAACTTAGTTATATAGATTGGTGCACATTTTAAGCGGGATGCTAATCGATTAGTTCGCTAGTGAGTCGGTGGCCGCTGGGAGTTGCCAGAACAACGCAGGCCAGATTTCAACCGAAGCGCGAACGGATCGATAACAGCCGGGGGGGGTTCTACTATTCGCGGAATGAGTTCGGAATTTCTTCTTCCCCGAAGCATCGCATTGGTTCATAAACATAAATGAGAATTTTCATTCATCCGTTCCTTTCCTGCCGAACTCACCAGTTGTAGTTTAATTAGTCAATTGATCTCTCCGGAGGTTCATTCCGGCTAAATTCAATTCCATCTGGCCCTTGTGTTCCCGCGGGCTGTTCCGGCTCAATTGCAAGAGCCCCGCGGTTTACAGATGTCGATTGCGAACCGCAGTTCACGCGCAGCACTCTTCTCGTTAAGATAAGGTTTCGTTAGATTTTTGCAAACGAAGCTGGGTGGAGAACAAGGGTGGCGAGTAACAGGCACCCAGATAGACCACGTCCCGCCGTACGAACACAAAAGATAAAACAAACCAAATGCAACGTCGCTTGCCGGACACTGGGGCGTTGTGGTTGAGGGGTGGGATTTGGGTGGTAGCATTTCGCACCGAGTCACACCTATCGAATTGCGAACCACTTTCATCACCTCCAACAACACACACAGCACTTGCAGCGCACCTGACCCACCTGACGGGAGCGTGTGGTGGTTTCGCGAAAGATAAATTACACCTCGCGCTACTCTCTTGGTTCCACCAACAGCACCATTTCGTTGCCAAACACGTCTCTAATGCACGGGTAGCGCGTGTACACCACGACGCACCAAATGTTGCGGAAAGAAAGATCCCATTTATTCTTTGCCCATTTGCCAATCTGCCTCGGTGGGAAGGAGACGCAAACGGTCGTTGCCGTAATTTAAGTTTAATAGCTTTATTATTAATACCGCATTAGACGCCTCACGAAGAATCCGAGCCGAGCAGCCCTGGCTGGCTGTGGGTGTTCGTAAGGAGAAGCACTCCCTACCGCCTACTCGCACTCCCACCCCCTCGTCGGGGATGTGAGAACGGATCACGAACGATGTCCGTTGGGAAACGAAATGGACGTGGTTCAATGCCTTTCCATGCAAACGGCTTGTAAGCATTCGAAAGATTTACAAAATCTGTATCGCGAGACACACGTCTCTTCTGTTTAGAGTAGCCATACTGTGCATGACATGCATTCAAGAATAGAAATTGCTCTATTAAGTCGAGATGGTCAATGGAATGTTTTTCCTAAATCCATGTTCAAGTGGAACCACTTCGTTTTGGAGAGCTGCTGATGTGACGGTGAAACGACGGGGCGGATGAGATATCGATAAGATGTCGAGTTACTGCAATGGAAAGTGCATTTGCTACTCCTCTTCTTTCCTGGGAAACTCAGAGCAGGAGGAGAAAAGTCGGAAAATGAAAGACTATTTGCAGGTGCCGTTTTATGAGTGTGCTTCCAACGAAAGGGGAACCCTGGCTTGGAACCCTTTCAAGTGGCTGATGCCGGTTGTAACATGGAGCTTCGTGAACTCTAATGGCACGTGCACGACGCCTCCATCTCTCAGCTCAGGATGGGATGGTGAACTGGCATCGTTAAACAATAATATGTTTCTCCTTTCAAACTGATTTCCAGAGGATCGTCTTACACTTTCCATCTTTCATACGATGTCCGGAAAGCCTTCACACTATCTATTTAGTGCGAACTTCTGCAGCAAGAGATTGAACTTTCTGCAGCAAAAGATTGGTAAAAGGAAAATAATACACGTCACTAGTCATTTCCAAACTAAAATAATTACAGATTTCCTATTTAAAAAATAAAAGTAAAGAACGAATGGTTTCATCCGAATCGATTCGGTTGCGTTTGAGAGCTACGATGCATAAGCCATTCTTTTCATTCCCGTGTAATCGTCCATGCGGTAGATCAATCCATCCATTCCTAATTCCAGCTGACCCATTTGCACGGTTTCACGGTATTTTGTCACAAATGGGCAAATGGGTTTGTCACACTAAATTATGTTGATTCAGACCCGTTTCCCGCATCGCCACACCGCTAAGCCGTGGTTTTTTTTTTTTTATTTTTGGTTTGTCCCCCGTGACGGACGGAGGGAAGGGGAGGGTTTCTCTGCCTGCCGAAATGGAAATGGACTTCCCATGGAAATCCGATAATGTTCCGAGAGCGCGGCGTTTGTGAGTGATTGCAAAAGCGAAGCAAATTACGAAGGAGTTGCAGATGGGCAGTGTTGGGCTGTGCTTCTATTGACCGGAAACCCCATTTTCCAACTCCCATGGTGTCAGCAGTCAGTGCTTTTGCTTTTAGGATGCCGGGAGAGGAGGTGTTTTTCGGTTCCTAAAAAACAACGTAAAGTGAAATTATGCCAGCGACAGTGCTTGTGCTGACGAAATTAAATTTGTTTACAAAAACAGGCGGGGAACAGAAGTGAGAGAACAGGAAAACTAAATCCTAATTGCATGATCGAACATCTTTATTTCAGTGTTTAGAAACAGTCTGCATAGAAACATGGAGGAATTCTCCTCTGAGATTCTGCTTTATTCGAATTTGTGTACAGTTTCCGAAACAAAAACTGTTCCAGCATGTCCAAAAATGCAACAGTCAGAGCTCGTAGCAGTAGCCCCTTTTTTCCCTTCATATTGTGTACCCGACCGTAACGCAAGACGGACGTCCACCGAAAGGATCTACTTTCCCTGTTCTCTTACCCTCCTCTACTGGGTTCTTCTCCATCTCTTCTGTGTTTTAAGACAACGGTAAAGAAATTCAACACAGCTACTCGTCTGTCCAACGAAGCCAATCAAGTTGTCAAGCTACCGAACCACAAGTTTGTAAAAGACCAGTTTCCAATTTCTCGGCTACCATTACGATGGGCATGTGACGTACGACGAGGAAAGCATAATTTAGTGTAAAACATTACATTATGCTGGCATCTTCGTAACTTGCCCCGGAAATCTTCGTAAAAGTTACCAGAAAACATCAAAAGACCCTAGCGAAGGAAAGACACTCCACATTTTTGCCGGTCACCTTAGATATTCTTACAACGTGCTCCGTTTGCTGCCTTCTGCACCAACCGAAGGTATGTTGTTTGAGGTTTTTCACGCTTCGAAAACCACTCCCTTACCACATTCTCATTCTGTGTTGCCTACAACAAGCTCACGCTCATGCAAATATGCTTGTTGTTTAAGAATGTTTTATTTTTACCATCACAACTCTTTCTTTGAGGTTCCTGTCGCAAAAAAAGGAACCATCAAACCAGGCAAGTGGCACTTGTCTCTAAAAGCACGATATTGGTCCGGGAGAAGTTGTTTCCTTTATTTTATTGTAGGAACGACAGTGCCCGAACCAAAAAAACTCGAAAGTATGTACATCTTCGTCATCGGCGGACGAACGGAAGCAGACGTTTCGTAGTTTGCTGGAGACCAAACATGACGAGCCACGTTGTTTATACGCGACCGCGTATGAGAGAAGCTTTGCTGGAAAACATAGCAGCAGTGGGACAAAAATTCGAACCGAAAGGAGCTAGTCACGTCCACAGAATAAACCACATACGCGGAGAGATGGGCTCAAGTTGCATCATCTTCGCAAGGAATTCGATTAAAACTGTCCCACACCTGTTTCTCTCGGTTTTCTCTCTGCTAAGAAAAGGATTCGTTCATTTCGTCGTTGAATTTGGTTCCCACCAGCATCCTTGGATGCGTGGAAAGTTGGTGAGGTATTATGAGAGATTTATACGATTGAACGTACGCTACACAAAATATGTTCGCATATCCCACCGACAAGACGCTGCCATCTCGGTTGATATTTACTTAAAGCAGCATTTCTTCGTCTGGTTGAGGTAAAAAGGCAAAACATTAATTACATCCCATTTTATTCCCTGGCGGAGATTTTAGCTGACATGACATGGCCTGACTGTTCTTTGCTTGCCCTTTCCAGACACCAGCAGGGGTTTGATGGATGCTTCCGGCCGGTCATGGATTATATGGGTGATGAATTTAAAATTCAATTACGGGGCCTGAGATTATAAAGCGTGGGATGCTAACATTTCGTCGTGAAAGGAAAATTATGTGCAAAATTACAGCATAACACACCAACGCTTAAATGTTGTGTAAATAACGTTAATGCGCACTGCGGTAATATTGGGAGGTGTTTTCTTTACCAACAAACACAACCATTTCATTCACTTGATGCAATTACAACATGAAAGAATGTTCGTATGGAAAATGAGGAGAGAGAATGAAAACTATTAAATAGCCTATTTGTTGTTTCACTGCAACGAACACCTGTAGCACATAATAGTAATTACGGCATACAACGCCACGGCATCTCTTTCTTTCCTCATTTGCTCATGCATTAGCCATCTCTCTGAACGCTTCACATAGCAAACGCCACGAAATAAAGTAAGTTCTCGCACGTAAAACCAACTTCCACCCACTGTTTCCACGCACACCGTGAAGAATATTTGTTCAGAATTATCATTATTTACTATCAGATGCTATTAATTTGCGTTTACAGTAGCGCTGTGAATTGTTAAACCCATTTCCTCACGTTCGGCTCATGTTTCCAAACAGGACTTCAACGAGGCCCAAATTTCGGGCCTTTTCGGTTTCGAGGAAGAGAAATGAATGAAAACATAACGGAAATCTAAAATCGAAAAAGACTTTCCCAAACTCAGTGTAGTGTTTGTGGCACATTCGATTTTCCAGACGAGACGCCCCCTCCCGGAAAATTCACCGTTGCCGCTCGCCAATTATCGACTTGCAAATTATATACATACGCGCACACACATACATGTTTGATTTTTTAGTTTTTCTCTGGCGATTTGAGAATAATTAGAAAATGGAAAGAACCCACGCACTGTGATGTGCACAGCTGGCACGTGAGTCAATTCGCATGGCGAACTGCGATTTGGTGCGATAGTTATTTACTTCCTCTGCGCCTTCCTATCAGCAATGGCAAATGGGCACGGATGAAAGAGGTATAAATGAAACAAATTTAATTATACATACTACGAGTGCAAATGCAGTCAGCCAAAACAAATCAAACCAAATGCAAATCGTGCAGGCAATGTTAAATTATGATCTTTGAATCGAGTAAATGTGAAATCGCTAGTAACACTGAATTTCACCACAATTGACACAAGCGGCACAAACACCCGCCTGAACCGTTGCCATGGTAATACTGGAAGTGGTTCGTTGTGAAGGATATTTTTGGAAGTGCAGGAAAATGTCAAAATGTCGTGTTAGACTACACTACAGAACGTCTCCTAAATTTTAGCTTTCAGCCCTCTAAATATGTAGATCGATACGATCAAACCCATCTCAGTGACTCACAAACGCACTGAACCAAGGCACCCGATGTGAGTGTTTGTGTTGTGGTCTATCTGTGGTTTATCTACACCGTCGCTTTCCATCGCTTCTCCGTCCCCAATTTTCGCCCTGCTAACGTCTTCTCCCGTTGGCTTATTAGCGTCCGGACCCTCCGAAGCCTTCGTTGATTATGTGTTGTGGTACCTGTTTCTATACGTTTTCCTTCATTCTCCGCTTCTTTACTATAATTTCCTCACGGAAGCTACTTCACGTTCCCCAACGGTGCGTTCTCGAGCCAACCATCTTGGTATTCTTACCTTTTAAAAATTTGTTTCGATCTCGTGCGATGCGCAGCCGGTGCTAGAGCACTTGGAGATGCGGTGGTGGTCTGTTTTCCGGTCTCCAATTATAGCTCTGGTAGAAAGCAAACAACACCACTACAGACGAAGCGGTGTTGTTTCGATGCACTTTACTGGTTCGGTGAAACGCACTTTTGTGCTTAGCTGCACGGGATGAACTGACTTTTGCACGAGATTCACAGCACACTTTTCAGCTTTAGCGAACTGCTACACTCGCTTTCGGTAGTATCGACATCAACCGATGCCCGCTAAACAATATCAACCGATCGTTGAATGAATCACACTGAATCAGCAGCAACAGCAGAACCAGAAAAAGGTTGCCTCGTGAATCGTATTTTGTTGTTGCTTTCCCACTAACTCCAACAATCAACACTCTTTCAGCAATAATGCATAAACACCTGCACCATGTCTTCACTTTTGCTTCACAAAAGAATTGTCACACAGCCGGTACCAGCGCGGGTTGTTTTCGTTTCGTAGAGACACACTCGATCAAAGTGAGCACTGACACCAGCATCGGTTGGAGTGCTGTCAGTGATTTTATCTAGAGTTATTATGCCCGTGCGGATTAACAGTGGTATAATTTTAAAATTAATTCTTCGACAAGAGCGCGAAGAAAATTCAAAATTATTGTCGAAATTAGCTAGGTTTGTGCGTGTGCGTGTGCCGCGTGCAACCAAATGGTGTAAACAAACGTGTGCACAGCGGTGTGCGCGTATGTGTGTGAAATATGTGATGAAAAACACGGCTTTCGGCGGGCGCGCCTTCAGTAGGAAAAACACCAAGTTCAGCTACGAAAACACGGTGTGCAGCAGAAAATGTCCATACTCACAACGCGACTTGCGGTCGTCTCATTCACAGTGTAGTGTGCGAGTGTTTTTTTTTTGTTTACTTTCTTTCGATTCGGTTTCGGATCGGCTCGCTCGTTTGAGAAGAACTTCCGGAGCTGCTGCGTTCTGATCGCAAACTAGAGTACGGGGTGTACGTACTTTAAATTCCTACCGCGTTCCTGTGCATATCGAGAAGACGTGATTGTGTGTGTACGAGTGCGTGTGACACGGGTTTGCTCGTGTGTTGGTGTGACGATCGTGTGATCGACGACCTGCATACACCTGCACCACACCGTGCAAGACGACACGAGAGGGAAGTCACCGCCGCAGGGGAAAAGTTAGTCAAGCGACAAACTTCCGTTCCTTTCTTTCCTTTCGATTCTTCCACGCATCCGAGACTGTGGTTTTGCTTCTTCGCCTTGGATTTGCTCTCGTTGCTAGTGACAGCTCAATAGCACACCTTTACACATTACACGAACACACACGTAGAAGCGGGCCCGTTCCGTCAGAATGATCACGGGGGAGCTTTTATCTTACGCTTTGTTATGCGTATTTTTCTCGGTTTTTGTTATTCGCTCCCCTCGATCCTCTGCCCTGTGCCGTTTATTCTCCAACTACCAACCTGCTATGGACACGGTTCGCACGGTTGTATTAGTGTGGGACGAGCGCGCGCGACCCGATCGACTTGGGAGGGCATCCGATGACTTTTCCACCTGAAGCAGAAAAGCCTCTTTTCACGAACTTTCGGTTTAACATTCCACTCTTCCTTTAGGGAGCAAACTTTTCCCACTATCTTCCAGCACACCACATTAACACACAGTTACTCACGACGCAGTCGATCGTAGCACGCAACACGGAACACAGGAGATTTAAACGAACATTCACGCCGAACCCGAGATTTATTGTGATTTTTGCACTTTTTGTCTGCGGCTCAAATTTCGTTGCTGTGAACGGCACATAAATCGTTCGATTTACATCAGATGCAGCTGAATTAGCTACCACCCGGGAGAGGCCGTAAATATGGCCGTACTTCGTCGTGCACGCCGGAACCAACCGCTCACACGACTGACGTCCGCTTCGGTTGAGCTTACGATTCAAACTTACTGCTCTTAAAACGCGAAGCTAGGCTGACGGCCTCCTCGTTCACGGTGGTAGATTTCTCGGAAAGTGGAAACGTAGAGAGAAGTTGCTAGCGTTATGTAGTCTCTACACATACCGCGATTTTAACGGCGCGAATGTCAATCGCCAAATTTACTGTTTTAGGATGGGAAATTTTAAAGAATACGGACGAAAAGAGAAGGAAGAAACTGTGATTTTAAGTCCCATGTTCAAATCGTATTAAAACGTAATAATTAAGCTGCTTTTTTACACTAAATTTGGAATCTTCCATTGCATGTTGTATGGTTGTGTAGGATTTGACTTACGGAATTCTTTTGTAAATAGTACTGTGAAAGTGTTTTTAAATATTTAGCTATAGTGTGATTAATCTCGTCTATTGAAAATTCGTATTATAAAATTATGCTATTAACGTCCTTTTTTGCTTTGCTCATTAGGTCCAATAATTTGCTACTCATTACGATATCATTTACCTGATTCCAACTATTTGAACGAGTGGGATTAAGATTGTTTTGTTTGTATGAAGTTCCTCACTTCACTCCACAGCAGATAAACTTATCGTTTGCTCGATCGCCCAGCTAAAACCTCGGTACGTCTGGAAACTATATAAGGTTTCGGAATTCTCTCGGTTAAATGTTTTGCAGAGAAAATTACCCTAGCTCTCCGGCGAGTTCATTCTCTCGCTCACAAAATTCGTGTCTCTTTCTCTTTCCGTATCACTCCCTCTCGTTCTCTCTGGAAGGCTAATTATTTGAATTATTTCCAAAATATGTTTTCAAAAAACTATAATCGTATAAAATTAACTTAAACCGTATGAACTAAAAAAAACGATAAAGATTCCTATATGCAGCTGATTGGTGTGCGTCGTGAAACACATTCGATTCCATACAGGGCTCCAAGGTGCATAAGTCACGCTCGTTAACCTCAGCTAAACTAATTGTAGTACATGAGCGTTCTGTGTGCGTATTGGTTATGGTGGTTTGCAAAACTGCAGCTGCACTGCCCGGACTGTCGATAATGTATGCAATTGCACATCGACGCCTCCATGCATTCGAATGGACACAATTTTATTTGCTCTAGTAAATCACCGACCCCGAGCGGGTCAGATCGGACACCTAACACCGGAACTCTACGCAGAAAAGCGTCGCGACATCTAGCATCGTAGTATTTCATTCGCTGTTTACTACACAAAGTACCAGTGCTAATGGGCAAATTGAAATGATGTGTTATGACCTTGCGTGGCTGCCAATTTTAACTCCTACCACGCAGAAGTTGCTGATTCCGTTTTTCTTGTTGTTTTCTTTTGATAGCCTTCATCTATCTGCGAGAGCTATCACTCAACTTATGCAGCGCTGATTGAAGTATAATGTATTTTCTGCAGTTCAGAAGTAATTAAGATCTTTTGTTCCCAAGCAAAGCGATTAGACAGAGAGTAAAGAACTAGAATGTCCGGTACTGCTAAAACAAACAATTTTATAAATCATTACTTTCTCGTGCGCTCAATAGCACGGATCGTAACGGCCGCATTGTTGATCAATTTTGACAAAATATTCTTAAATATTATCCTCAACAGCATTTATTGTATGTCTATAATATGTGCCCATGTGGACAAACCAATTAAGGTCATCAATAGCGCCGTACAAAAACACACTGTTTTACGTTCTTCCTCTTTTTAGGGTGGGAAAGAGAAAAAAAGGAACTCGGGCTTTGTTGAAATCCCGCACAGCAATAATTTGTACAGTAATGAGCAAACATTTCGCTGGTGCTCTATGCAAAACAACAGTTCAAACAAGAAGCGTTGTTGTTGTTGCTGTCCGAATCGTTTTCTTCCACCTATTCCTTCCTCCAAGTGCGTCTCTTGCGCTAATTGCAAGTGTAAAGAGAAAAAACGTGTTTTTGTAAAGTAAGTCTCCAGTCGATACATTCCGAAAATTGTATTATCTGACCCATGCACCTGACGTGCTTCAACATACGGTTTAGGTACATAGCCATTATTTACCATATTCGTCCTCTTTGCGTATTTTTAAAACCGAATTACTCCTGTGGCTTAAACTTTCTCCCAGTACGCGCACTCGTCCGCCATGCATCCACGAGCGGAACGGATGTCGATCATAAAACTGGAACCGTCTTGGAGGATCCTGAAATGGAGCTATTTTTAGTCACCATCTCGTCATGGAACCCCAGCGTCTATTTTACACACGCTGGAGCATGATTTGTACCGTGTGCGAAGCGGGAATTGGAAAATTGTTTCTGATTATAGTGCATTTGCATACATGATGATCGCTTTTTCTGGTGTCGGGATGTGCCGTTGCCACTTTCCTCCAAGGCTATGGAGGGGCTGTGGGAACCGAAGGGTTTCTCTGCTTGATGTTGGTGAAACAATACCAACGTGTAAATTCAATCACTTCCTGTTGCTCTCAATGGTGCAATATTATGCAATGTGAAGATCCCAGCAAACTTTATAGCTTATTTTATTTATAACATTAGCTGTATGGATTTTTTTTCTTTAATTTTTACCACAATTCATTGTACTCTCAGCGTAGGGTATAGTTTTATTTTTCGTTTGCTAATGCGAGCTACTGATGCACAAAATTGCCAGTTGGCGTTTCGAACCATTTTGTCTGCTTTCAACACGCCCGGTGATTGAAGAAATCACTTTGTACGTTTCACTCTAACCATCTTACAAGGAAATCGGCGTCAGGATAATTGGAATTCACGTGCACACGATCATCACGATTTTTTCCCTTCAATTCTTCTTTTCCCCGTGTAGACACGAGATCGAGAATGCGATCACGCAAGTACACGTCGTCCATGGGCACGTTACGTTAGCTTGGGGCAACAGAAAGTGGTTAGTGATAAAATATAAAAACAAAAATAACACATCTAGCACGCATATGAGTGTTGCGGGGGCAGCACGAAGATAAAACAGTGAGTAGACGGTGTAGATGATTGATTTTACATTTCACGTTCAATTTTCCTCAGCCAATTCTCATGAAAAATCCGAAAGAAGGCTAGTCGAATGAACGAGGCACGAGCACGTGCCACTAATTGTTTAAAGTAAGTCAATTTCCAAACGAAATTCAGACTCGCGTCCGCCAGACTCGCTACCCCACAGACATTCAATATTTCGAAAACGACACAACAGGTTCATAACTAACTAGTCGAATAGGAATGCTTTTTGTTTTAGCTTTTTAAGTCTTCAAGAGTGTAATACTAGTTCTTATGATTCTCTAGAGCATTCTTTAAATAACAATGAAAAAGCAACAAACGAACGAGAGTGCGAAATGCAATGACGTGAAATCAACATTCTTTCCTCTACCTCGGGGTGTATGCTTGTGCTCGAAATTTGATACGTACATCGCACGCTGCGGCTCGCCAACCGTCAGAATCAATTTCCAATTAATTAATTTCCATCAGTGGCGGTCCAGAACAAAGCCGACCGTGGTCGTCGAACAACCGCTTTCCAGCTGATCGGCTCTAGAATTAAACCGTGGCACGTGAGTACCGGTGGGGAATCGCGTGCAATTAATTTTATAATCATAACTAAATGGATCAACGACAAACTCTCGCGAGGGAGTAGCAGTTGGGTTTCTGTTTCCATCATCGTTAAAATTTACGTTCTACTTACATAAAGTTATGATAAAAAAGCACCGTTCATTGATCCTGGTTCGCACCCACACGAACCACTCGTATAGCTGTTCAATTGCTGTTTTTTCTCATTTTTAACGCATTCCAATTTAGTCCATATTGCAGGACGACGCAAGCTTTTATCATTCTACCACCTTTGTCCAACCAATGACCGGTCACCACAGTCATTTTGGTCAGGACGTTCTTGCAGAAAAAGGACCAACGATAAGAACGAACGCTGTCTCATTGTACGACGCTGCAGCAACGTAGAATCCAATTTCCTAATTAGTTTTTGATGGATTAGCATGACTTCAAACTCGAAACCGGTACGTTCGAGGGAGGTGATGCCGTACGACCGAACGTGGTTCTTCGGTGGTGCCCTTTTTCCCCACTCACTTTGATGAACTATGGTAACAACGATCAACACCAGTGCGGGCATAGTTACATTGATTATACTGAGCAAAAATTAAGTGTTTGGTTTTCATTACATGTAAGTTCAATAAAAAACTTACGTTTGTACACAAGTGCCAAAATATGCAAATTGAATTGCAATTTTAGCTAATGAACAGTAACAAACATTTTTTTATAATTTAAACTGGTTTAAAGGCTATTTACTGGCCAATCCGTGTTGGAGTTATACATTAGATGGTGGTTTGATGGTAGATATGCAATCTAAACCATTGTCATTTAAAAAAACTAAAAACCAAGAGAACAAAGTAATTTTACGACCACTTAAAAAAAGAATTCGCAGAAAAAGAATCGCTCATCAATTACTTTGGATTATTACGAATATTTTACTGTGGTCTTGTTTGTCTAAAAATAATTGACTAAGACAGAACCGTATAGAATCTAAATAATACACGAAATTGAGACTAGTACTAGTACAAGTCTCGGCTATGTTGTGATGGCTTTACTTGTCTATAAAATGCGACAGGACCAATACCCATCTGAGGCTTTTCCGCCAACATAGATCGGCCTCAACATAGGAGTAACCTAGCGAATTTAAATATAGGATTCAATTTACACGAACTGTTGTAGACGAATATTAGAAAAACTTAACTGTGATTTACGATGTGACCTTCGTGAATGCGGAGTCCGTGGTACCTTCTATATTTTACATCAAAACTGCTGCCAACTGATAGATGGGTTCACCTGATAAACATTGGCACTTTGTAGGTTTTACAAAAAGACACTGAGAACCGGCAATCCCGATACTAATTTTGCGGCAATCGACCATAATCGTATTTCGAGGATAGCCCGCGTAAACAGCATTGCCATCACAAACACGAAGTTCACTTCAGCCAAATCATTGCAACAAACAAAAAGTAACACATAAACACCATATCTCCAGGAGGTTCACGTCTTCACTCGCTCGCTCTTTTATTCTTGGATTCCACATTATAAATGTACACACGTCTAAATACGCGACGGGTAAAGCATCTGCAATTGGAAGAAGATGAAAGGATGGATAATAAGTGCGATGCGTTCTACAGGGTAAATAAATCGTGATAGATACTCACGATACGGATGCGATGACCCATGGCGTGTCCGGGCAGGTTGGTGCGGAACCTGGCGCGAACGCTGCCACTGTTACCGTGCGAACGGGTAATTTTGCCCCAGATGGCGCGGATGGTGGACTTCTTGTTGCTACCGGGGTGGTTCTGCTTGGACTTGCCGCGGTAGATGTAGACGCACCGCTTACCGATGTAGAACAGCACGTTCCGGCGGTTACGGCAGCCTTCGATCTTCAGCAGAGCATGGTTCTCGTGCTGGTTGCGGAGTCCACGCTTATAGCCGGTGAATACAGCCCTCGCCCACAGCCGTCCGTAGCTCTTCTTCGGGCGCGGCAGAACGGGTTTCGCGACGCGATTTTCCTTCGCACGCTTCACACGAGCACGGATTGCCTCCGGAGTTTGACGTGATTTCCTGTCACCCTTCGGGGCGGCTTTCGCGGCTTCGACCTTCGCTCCAGCCTCGGACTTTGCGGCGGCGACCTTTTTAGGGGCGGCCTTCTTAGCCGGCTTCTTAGCGGCGGCGGCGGCAGTATCAGCCATGTTCAGTGAGGCTACAACAGAGGAGAGGAAAAACTGTGTCAATGGAACGGTACAACACTCCGAGGGGAAAGTAATTGAAGCACAATATCGCAAATATCATGGAAAACAGCCATATTCGATCGGAGTTTCAATGTTCATTTGGTGTTGGTGTGTTTGGTGTCCCCACTTCACCACGACACACGATTCACGAACCACGGTGCACATCCCCTGATCACCGCGGTACACCTGAGGACTGTCAACAATCCACAATCGGCACTGTATTTCACGAGTTTTTCATGATGCTAATCATTCTTTCCAAAGAGCACCACACGCGTCCCTTTGCACTGGATGCATTTCGCAAGATTCACTGCGAATAGGACTGTTTTCATGGATATTTCAGCGGTTTTTTGACTCTACCTTAAACAAAATGTGTCCAGCTAGCATACACGATGCCGGAAAAAGAGAGAGACCTTAACAGCGCCTGCAAGTCGCTGTCATCTGACGTTTCAACTGTATCCGGTTCTAGTTGACAGCAAATACAGCGGCGGTTATAGAATCAAGTTTAATTCTTCAACATGTATACTTCTGTAAAAAATATGTCTTCAATAAACGATTATTTATGGTAAATGAGAGCAAAAATGATTAACCCTATTTGCTTTGAATGTTTGGTTGAATGTGTTGAAAGTACATATTGATTTTATTGTACGATTGCTCGATGAACATTTTGCAGCTTTTTCTGTGATTATCCAAGAGCATCTTGTTTCTCTGCACCTTGGCTATGAGCGGTTTGTTGTTGATTGTGAATGTTTTGTGCATTGGTTGCTGCAAGACGCTTTCCGTGGAAAAGTTGAAAAGTTGTTCTTTTTTATCAAGCATGGAGCACAAGCCTATAAATGTGATCAATCTTATAGAGCATGTGAAAAGAAGGCCAGTTCTATGGAACAACAAATACGAGTATTACAGCAACAGGCTCCTGGAAAAAGATGGTTGGAATGAAATTAGCAGTCATTTTGGAGTTGACGGTGAATATCTGCCCTGGTGTATTTGTTCGATCGAACAACATTTGAAGACTACGTTTTACAGCGAATAGATTTGCTTTTCGGCTTTTCTTAATCTTTCAAGTTTATGATACTAGATAATTTTAATCAGTTAGATCAGTTTATTTGGTATAGTGTAAAGTGAAGGGTACACTGACCATATTCATATAATTAATTTGTTTTAAGGTTTAGTTCATTCAAACGTGGCACATGGCGCACTCAAAACATGCCGTTGATACCAAACATTTTTCAAACAATACTAAACAATTACATACTTATTCTCTTGCAGTTGAGACCTTAAAGCGGAAGTGGCGTTGCTTGCGCAGCCAATTCCGTAGGGAGCTGATAAAAAACAAAAAGCACAATTACGGAAGGGTGCTTACGAAGTGGAAATATTACACGAGAATGAATTTCCTTGCTGATGTGTTGATTACAAAGGATCCTGAAATCGTTGTGAAACCGAAGTTGGAATATGAAGGTTAAGAGTAAAACCTCAATTACGCTACTCATTTTGTAAATAAAAATTGGTTCACCATTTCAGCAGAAGATAGCATCCACATCCCATCAGAAACAACGGATCCACTTCCTGAGCAACCAGACAATACGATAGAAGAAGTCCTCACCGTTAGTTATCCGTTAGAGCCAAGCAAGCCAGACAAAGGCAGTTTACCAACGCAACCCTCAACGGATAGCGTAAACAACAGTAATTACTATTTTGCACTCAGCTTAGTTGAGCTGTTAAACGAAATCCCAAACCGAAAGCAAATGGCTGCACGAATAGCCGTCATGACAACTCTGAGTAAGTTTGCTGAAAACGAACAAAATGACTAAGAAACACATTTGTCGTGTGTGTTTGGAATAAGAGCGTAGATTAACACATTGTAAAGGAATTTGCTTGCATAATTGCATTGCTACATAAATAATAGGTTTCAAATAAAATCTTTTAATTTCTCTTACTGGATAAAACAATCAAATGAACAACACCTTATCCTTATGAATATCTCTAAGAGGTTTATTGTATTATTTTTAATGTTAAAGGTTGTGATTGAAAGCGGAAGTAATATTTACAAAATACGTTAACAAGCTATCTCATCCGCGTTTCGAACCGTGTTTCAGTCTATCGACAGTGCCGATTTGCACGATAACGCACGCACGCGCGTGTTCGCTTTTGTTTTATCGTTCTTGCTTGCCATGCATTCGCTGCACACCATTCTATTTTAACAATCGTTCCATCCCAAACCGAACGAGAAATGATCAAATGCAACTCGGGATTCTTTTCAGAAGATTCCACTGCACATGTTCCAAAGTCACCTTTTCTTGCAGACGTATGAACCCTGTACGTGGTAGAAAAACATATTGCCTATTCGGTAAATAGCTGTGTTGAAGAAAAAGAAAATATAACAACGAAACATAGCTCTGCTAACAAAAGAATAAATAAACGCTGGCACTCTGGTTTGATGGACACTACCGCTACCAGGAAAGAGAGTGGTGATTCAAACGGTTTTGTTTCGTACGCTACAACACAAACAAAAAGAATCACCCTCAAGCAAGAACGCAAACCAAACGGAATCTCTCGAAATGCGTGTTTTTTCGACATTTGCGTTCGTTGGTGTAGATTTTAAACATCGTAACTACCCTGATGAAAGGAACGAAAGGATGTGGTGGTCGAGGTGGTGTTGGTGTAGGTTGTTGCCCGTTCGCATTACGTGAAATGGAACTTAAACTGGAACGGTGACCCGTGGTGGAAGTGATGGAAGGGATTTCCGCCACCGAACCCATTCCGACCCGCCTCCGGATCGAGCGGATCCTGGCCGGCGTCGAACTGCTTTCGCTTCTCCGGATCCGTCAGCACCTCCTTCGCTGCAGCCACGTCAATAAACTTTTTCTCCGCCATCTTCTTCTCATCACCCTGGAAGTTGTCCGGATGCCACTTTTGGGCCGCCTTTCGGTACGCCTTCACAATCTCCTGCTTGGTGGCGGTTCGCTTTACGCCCAGAATTTTGTAGTAATCCCGACGTTCCGCTTGCTTCTGGACTCGCTGAGCATGCTCAATGCCATCCTTTGCTCGTTGCAGATTGTCGTTGATCTCAAGCGCTTCCCGGTATTGTGCGATCGCTTCGTCGTACATTTCCACCCCGATAAGTGCCTCGGCTCGGTCACACATTACCTCCGGGTCGGGGTATATGTCGAGCGCTTCCCGGCACCGCGAGACGGCAGATGTGAAGTCTTCCTCCTTCACCAAACAGTTGCACAGTAGCTGCTTTCCATTGTACACGATCATTGGAACATCCGGTTCCAGCTTGACTAGTTTCTCACCCGCCGCGATACAATCCGCGTATCGCTGCTCCTCCTGCGCCTGCTGTCCCTCCACGTACACCTTATCCACCTTCTTAAGCTTTTTGTACAGCGGGAAGCAATCTTTGTGCTCGGGATCTAGCTTCAGACACTCGCGGATTTCTTTCAGCGCCGCTCCGGAGTCACCAATATCGTAGAGAATGCGCGACAGTTGATAATAGCCTTCAGTGCTATCGTGCGAAAGACGGTTCACAGAACGGAAATCACTAACCGCGGCCATACGATCGCCGATGCGTAAGTACATTTGAGCACGGGCTTCCCGAATTGGTACCGACCACGGGCAAACTTCAAGCAGCTGGGTTAGCAGAGCGATGGCCGTATTAAAATCACCTCGTTCCATCACATCCACGCACAGCACCCACTGGTCCCGGGCTGGTACAATGCGGCTAAAGTGCATGTTAGCTTCAGGATGGTGCGGATCCATTCGTAGTACAATCATCAGGTCCATTTCGGCGTTCTCGAAGTCGCCCATCTTCAGGTACACAGAACCACGCTGCGCTCGGGCCGCCGTAAAGTCCGGCTTCAGCTCCAACACGCGTGTAAAATCGCTGATTGCGAATTTGGCCTTGCCGAGCGCGAAGTAAACCGTACCGCGCTTGAAGTACGTGAGATAATTATCCGGATCGCCCTCTAGAGTCGGAAACAAGAGAAAAAAAAAACCCAAAAGGCATCATTAAATCGATGACCGCCAGAACCATCGAAACGACACGTCACATCGAAACAGATTATGCAAATAACAGTATGTGTCTAAGTACTGATAAGCACAATCGAAACAGACTACGCATGAGTGTGTTTGAATGTGAGTTTTACCACTTGAACAAATAGTTAATCTACCGAAACAGTATCCAGTCAAATGTGTCTTTATAAACATCGCAAGTACAACAACAAAAAAGGAAATTAGTATATTATTTTGTCCACTCTACTGATCAAATTGGACGGTTACTCTATCAACCACGGCATACTCAGTTGACGAACGTGCATAGCAAATAAACAAATGACATCTTTGCTTTGCTTGCTTTGTTAAACGTAGTCATGGTAGCCTGAAATAGTGTTGTGCTGCAAATGGAACTTACCGACTGCGGCATGATAATGCGTTAACGCATCCGACAATTGACCCCGGGCCAGAAAATCTCGCCCAATTTCTAAATGTCTATCGATCTCAGCTTGTGTGGCAGTTTCGGCACCTGTTTAGGAAAAGTAAACATGAATTAGGACCCGATTTGGAAGGTTAACCGCTTTGGTATCAAAGCATACAAACAAATCTCTTGTTTGACTGCATTGTAGGACACGTCAGTAGTTATTCTGGCGTTGTCTCTCGAAGCAAGAAGGAAAAGAAGCGCCACTGCTTACCCTCGAAGAACAATTCTATTAATAGAAAGAGCAGCACTGTGCCTAACCTCCGGCTATCGGCCAACTGTGACGAATCGTGAATATTTAACAACATTGCCGAACCGTATTTTCTCCGTTTTCAAGTGCAGATTCCGTCTTTTCTTTTCCTCCGCAGTCCACTGCTGTCTTCGCCCTACGACACCGATCGAAACGTCTACAAAACAGCAGTCGTTTCTGGCTTGTGATATGATTGCGTCCAGAATGCGTGGGCACTGTAACTTGCGAACTAATCCAAGCTCACTTAACTTAACTTGTGATGAATTTGAGCATGAATGCAACCCGCGAACGAGTGTTTTTCCGAGTTCGGTTGCCTCAGCTGCTTTTTTATGCGGACAATTGACGTGTTGACATTTTTTTTACAAGTGCGCTGTGTGGTGCTCTCTGATTGGTCGGATTTGACGTTTGAAACCAATGGTACAAAAACTCAAATAAATATACCTTTTTGAAAATAATGATTACAGTTAAGATTGTATGTTAAGCTTTTGTTACATCTCCTTGCAATTTGTAAGTAATCACAAAAACACACATTGGATTAATTGTACAATTTTCCTCCCATGCATGTGTTGGCTTGACCGTTGATCAAGGTTTATATATTTAGGTAGCAAATTGTGCTGATAGCCACGGGGCGTCATTTACGTCATTTGAACGAGCTGTTTTTGAGGCAGATTGTTTTATTGCTGATGTAGCTTGTTAATTGAATATTTAGTTCAACTAATTTATAACCTAATCTTTTGGGGTAAGAAAACAATCATGACTATTTGGAAATTTCATTACACTGTCCGTAGTAAACATTTATTGTATGGCGTTGCTAATCCGCTGCTACTTGACATTGACAATACATGTTTTTTAAAACATAATTCATAGAACATCCAAATCACTACTATTCTACCACTTGTGCAAACTGTGTGGGTCGCGATTTTCCAATATTACCTCATCGATAAGTGCCCGCACATCGTACGAGATTTCCGTGTTACGCAAATCAAACTGCTGGAGAGTTTTATTTTCGTACACCCGCTGCAACAGCCGTTCACCCATCGCAGGCAAAAGACGGTTGGAAGAAATGTCGAATCGTTTGATCGTATAGTTGAACCGAATCAGCATCAGTAGGTACTCTTCGATCTGCTCGTCGATCGAGCAACAGCTCAGATTGAGTCTGAAACACAAGGTAGGAACACATAATTAGAGCCAAATACGCCGCACATAATCACGGCTACTTACTCCTGCAGGGGCATGTAGAACACACTGGTGATAATTAAACTGGCCCCTTCGGTAAGAATAGGATTGAGTCTCAAATCTAACCGTTCAATTTGCCTGTGCCGTAGGCGTCGTGTAAGTTCTTGAACGCTCTCTGGTGCTAGAGATGGGAAAGAGTATTACAAATATTATATCCATACATTACCACCCGCATAGTAACGCTTACACAAAAAGTTATTGGTGAGGATAATCTCGCGCACGTTGGGGAACGAGTTCGGTTTGATCGGTTCACAGAATGCGCGCAATCCAATATCTCCGCAGCGACAGTGAGGAAACGCGATCGTTCTCAAGTTGGGACATCCCTTGCCAAGTGCGGCGCTAATACGTTTCATCATAGTCGGCTCGAGTTTGCTGCTATGCAAGCGGAACTCCGTCAACTCACTGCATCGCTCGAGACCCTGGGTCATCAGTTTCACATCCATCTCCGTGATTGTGGCACAACCGAGGAAAAAATTGTGTCCCACATCCTTCACATCGTACGTGAGGCTGATGCGCTGTAGACGCCGCAGGTTCGCCAGAACTACATCCAACGGAATGTGGTCACTGTTATCCGACAGGGACGGTTGCAGACGCTTGATGCGCAATTCGCGCACAAAGGGTGAACATAAATCGACGATCTTTTTGATGCCTTCCTGATCGTAATCGTTCGGCTTCAAGTGCTCGACCATCTCCGACAGATGCTGCTCGAGGTAGATCCGTATCCAAGGCTTAGTGCCTACTTCGATCGGAACAAAAGTGCGCCAACGGTGATGAAACGCACGCTTCCAGAAAGCATCACTTCGCACGCGTGAACACAACGTCTCCAGCGGAAAGTTAAGATCGAGCAGATCGAGCAGATACTGACGATCCTCGCACAACGGAATTTCCCGGAAGTATGGCACCGTCATCCAACTGTCGGCAATCGCTCTAAGGCAGAGGATTTTTAACGGTTCCGGAACATTTAGATCCCAGTCCAGATTAATGGCATCGAGCTGACGATTCTTGTCTCGATTCAGATGCCTTGCACACATGTACGCCCGGTACGTGTTGAGGTCCAACGTGTTTGGATACTTCATCGGAAACTGGATCGTTGGGTAGGATCGATGAAATAATTACACACTTTTTGGAGCGTTCCGACGCACTAAACAATCGTTCGCAACCAACGCAACAGCCCCGCTCCCAGGCCGGGAGGAGTAACAACAGTAAATTTGCAACGACGACAAAGTATGTTTGATCGATATTTAAGATACCGGGTGCATACTTTCCGATTGCTATACACCACCCACTTGTTGCACTTCTGCTAGCCGTACGCTTATTTGCGCCACTACTCGCACGCGTTCCACAACGTCTTGTTGTTGTGGCACTGGGACATCAACTGGTTATTCGGTTCTACATGCGGTGCTGTTAGCCCTACGAATTTCCCGATGCTACACGAGAAAAATCGTTGCTTACTTTTCGGCGTAAGCGGGTGAGAGAAAAACAAGCGGCTCACGAACGACGTATGAAGCGTTTTCCTTTTTTCAGACTCACGGCAACAACGGACGATACGGGGTAGACAAGCTAACGCCAGCTGTCTGGTTGGTTCTGGTGTTGACCACCCTGGGGCAAGGTCTACGTCTGTTGAGCGACGATAGACTACCCTCACTTGTTTGGTGGTCGATTCAACTGTCCCTGTCGATCTTATTGTAGTTAAGTCAACAGATAGTTCATACAAAAATACGTTCAAAATTACATGCATCGTTCCCCAGAAGCAGATCCGCCTCGATCCGGCCCATATCACCCCATCTTATGAGCGATAAACGCTCGTGTACGGTGTCGCGTGCAATTTTGCTAAATTTAAATGCCCACCCTCCTCCATCTTTGTGGCGGATGTTTTATGCCTTTTTTGTTGTTAGTTGGCGGCCATCGTCGTCTCGGTGGAAATCCTCTTGAAAATTATGACGTCCACCACCAGAGGAAAGGTAAAACAAACAAACAAAAACCCAACGACGAAAAATCAAGACACATCTGCGGTTTTACTAGCTCGTAAGAAACTGGCACAGTCGTCACTGGTCAAGAAGAGAATTTTATCGTTTGCGTGTTGATCTTATGAGACAGGAAGGGCGCAGTAAAGGGCATAAGTCAAAAAGGGGAAATGGAATCAGGATGGATTTACATAAATATACCATAGGGTTTAGTTGCGTATGGCAATGTTCAGGGTTAATTTTGACTAAATTATATTTGCTTATAATGTCAACAAAGCGTAGAATTTGGAGTGAACTGCCCATGTTCGTACACTGTAACTGAATATTCATGTAGACTCAGGTTCATATACGAATTTGGTAGCAGCGAGAATCAGCAGGCTGAGTTAATAAATGCACGTAGCGTGACCTTCAAGCACCGGACGAGGTGGCCGAGAGGTTAAGGCGTTGGACTGCTAATCCAATGTGCTCTGCACGCGTGGGTTCGAATCCCATCCTCGTCGAGCGAGATTTTTCTTTTTTTATTTATTTTTTTTGGTCCATCAACAACCATACGTTATGGTGGTGATTTCGTTCCGCTTAAAACGGGAAGCATTAGAGCATATGTATTGGTTGGTAGTGTGTTTCAAAGATGTGGTAAGAGAATATTTGTTTTATAGAAGTACTGATTAATGAAATGGAAGAAAGTATGTAGAACGGTTTCTAATCGTAAACGAGATGCCCGGGCCCAACATGACGAGGTGGCCGAGAGGTTAAGGCGTTGGACTGCTAATCCAATGTGCTCTGCACGCGTGGGTTCGAATCCCATCCTCGTCGGAGAGAAATTTCTTTTATTTTTTCTTCTAAGATGTATTTGCCATGTTTTCTCGCAATATGCTAATCTTACGCAACAATAGACAGACAACGTAAAAACAAACAAAGTTTTACTCAACTCTGGCTATGCTTTTTACTACTACAAAAAGAAAAGTGACAAGAAACGCCGACACCGAGACTTCGTGGTATAATCACATATTGTAATATATGTATATATATATATTTATTTCTTGTTATATAATATTTTTTGGTATTTATACTCATATATCCTTGCTTCCTCTTCTTTTTGTTTGCTCTCATTTTCTTTCGAATGAATAATTTACTTTCTTCTTCCGCACTCAAAGCCGGACCTTTGCTTGCTAGCTCAGTGGCGGCAGCTGTTAGTGTGTGTGTGTTTTGTGTGTGAGTGAATGTGTGTCTGTGTGTGCGCTGTTTGTTTTTTTTGTTTGTTCAGTTTTCGGTAAACTTTTCATATATGCCACGTCATTCTATTTTGTTCTAGTTTTACACCTTGGTTGTTTGCTTGCTGCTTGCTCACACCGGCACACAACAACTTCTGCTCGCACCTTCCACGCGCGCGTGTCCACTAATATATGGTTTTTTTATGTTTTATGTTTTCTTCGGCTTTTGTTTCTTGTTTGTTTGTTTGTTTGTTTGTTTGCTTCCTATGCCATTTCTTCATAAAAGTGGGGTTATCTGTGTCAGGCTTTTCCAAGTTTGTATCATTTTTGTATGCTTGTCAATATACGTGAGGGAATGAAGGGCCTTTTACTCTCTACTCCCTTCCCCCGTCCCCGGGACTCAGTTTCTCCTCTCACCATTCTTTACGTTCCTTCACGACGAAGGCGTAAATAAAGAGTATGACACAATCTAAATTACTTCGCATTACTTCGATCCCGAGCACAACTGCTGCAACTATTGTGCGCCAAAGAAGTTGATGCTATTTTGTGTTCTTTGGTCACCAAAATTACATCTTAGTAGGCATCTCGTGCGAAGAACACTCACGATTCCGGTTTTATTCTCAATTTACTTGCTGTTTGATTTAATGCATAGTTCTCTCGTACGCACGCAATGTTCTGACCGCGTAACTGCCCGAACCCAGGGAGTCTTTTGTAAGCTGTGGGTTTTTGTCAAGAGTTGGAATTTTGGTAAGTTTGGTTGTTTTTTTTCCTTCTGTTGGTTTCATGCTCTTGATTCATTCTATTCCCGCATCTGGTTCATCGCGTGTATGTTTTAGCCAATCTAACGCTTCTTCGCCTCCCTTCCGCAAAAATAAATGATTAAGATTCATTTACGCTTTTGTTGGTTTTGCTGCTATCACATCAATTCTTTGGATTGTGGATAAAGTACGTAAAGCATCGTATCGACCAAAGGAATAAACGAAAGCAACCGCGAAACGTCCCAGCAACATGATCCGGTAAATAAGTCGTCCTAATCCTGTCCACGTCCACTGCCAAAAGCACATTTCCTGCCTGACGAAATCCAGAACGTTATAAGAATTACTCTGTAGGTGTTACACAATCATACATTCTCCTCGCATTCGTCACATGCACGCGATCGCAAAAGAACATCTTCTGGTGTAATTGTAAAACGTAAAACCTTATCATACACACGCACGCGTACACATTCACACGCACTTGTTTTTCACTCACACATACATCTCGAATCGCTTACAAACGTTACAAACACGGTTACACGGCACAAACAGACAGACAGACAGGGATGAGCGCGGGTAAAGGGGCACGATACAAAGGGGAAACCCTGCAAAACGGTGAGCTCACTTCCGGCCGCCGGGTTCTTAATAAATACCTTCGAAGGACACAGACGGGATAAGAACGAGGGTGGTTGCTTTTTTGCGTTTTTTTTCTCCATTCCTTAGGTACACGGTGGGACATTTTGGTTGCTTAATTTGTTTGTTGCCTACAATTTACCTAGGGTTTCAATTTCGTCCGTTCGTTTGCAGACAGTGGAGTGTACCGTGGCAGTGGACGAAACGTGCGAATTCATTTCAAATGTTCAATCATTGATTGAAATGATTGAGAGAAAAACACAATGACGACATCGATTCAACGGGCGCGTCCCAACCACCATCCTTTGAATTCTTCTACGTCTTTGTTTGTTTGTTTGTTTGTTATGCGTAGGACCTAAACAGTTTGCTTTCTCCCAAAGCTACCCTCTGTTTCGAGTGCATCGGTACACGGGCGGGTTCTTGTTTTAAAACCAATTTTTGTAGCATCTCCCCACAACAACGTTTTGCTCCTGCATCGTCTGCACCTCTTTCGAATCCTTTGTTATAAATTTCTTAATTTATTTTCTCACTTTTAATTTTTTCTTATGTATATATATATATATATGTTCTGCAATATATTTGCCCCGTGTTTGCGTGTTTGCAAACACAAACTCTTGTTATATTGTTTCTTTTTTGTTCGTTTTTGTGTTTTTTTTACTCTCCAGAGGGTTGGTGGATTTTTGTTTTGCTCTGCGATTTCAGCGCTCTAGCCATCCTTACACGATGCATGCATCCTGCTTTTGCACAAGCACAAAATACTTTCTTCTTTACTCTGCATCTTTCTTTTCCGTATTTTTTTTTAAATATACGTTTACGTTTGTGTTTTGTTTTGCTGTTTTTGGTATATGCTCAAGTACACAAAGGTCTCCTTTTGTTCGAGGTGTGTTATAAGTTTGCTTGATATTTCATATCTTGTAGTTTTCTCGTTCCTCCTCTTCAACGAGTGCCGGTTTTAAGTTGAGGATACTTTTGTTGATTTATTACTTTCTGTCTGCGTGCCGGCTCCGTCTCGGTTTTTTGCCGGCTGCTTGTTCGTTCTGGCTGGGACGATGTATTGTTACGGTTAATATTGGAGTGTTTTAATCTACCTAACATGCATCTAATTTACATGAATTTCTATTTCCGCACGCCAATTAAGTGTTGTGGTATGTTTGCCTGTCGGGGTTTTCTCGTCTTGTGCATTTGTTTTTACAACTCTATTTTTCTCAAAATAATATACATACCAAGTTAGTCAAACTTCTTTTACCTTACCTACCACCTTCACTTTCTGTCGGATGTTTCGATATTGTTGAACGGCTTTGCTGGTTAGACAAACAGGCGTTGAGTTCACAACAACAGCAACAACAAAAAGGAAGGAAAGGAAAGAACTCAACTAGATTGGTAAAACAATGATAAAAGCAACATAACTCATCAACATCCTCTGTGTATCATTTTCACAATGATCCCTTTTTTATACACACACATACCCACACACCCACTCACCCACGCACACGAGTACAGTGGACATCCCCAACGTTACGGCTACGGTCGTAAACAGATACCTGTGCGGGTGTGCACAAATCCGCATGAAACGTATAATAAAGGTATGATAACATTAATTTTTAATAACTAAACACATGCATTGTAATCTATGGCATTTTGTTCCATATTTCTCATGCACTCTGGACCCTCCGGAGCAAACAACGTTACCGATTAATGGCATTTTCTTCGAGAGTGGATCTCCGATCCGATCTTCACTCAACAGATACTTCAACATTTGCACTAAATAACCTTCGATAGACGATAGCAAACATTACCGACACCTTTTAATACCTGTTTTTGCTCAACTGTGTGGGTGATTTTTTTAACATTATCAGACGGAATTAGTGGTTTATCTCGGTTCATTTCCTCTCGCTTCTGGCCCGTGTGCTCATGCGTGGGCCGTCGTTCGATAAAGCAAACCAACAGTGGGCCTAAGTAGGCAATCTCTATCGTTTCGATCGATTATCATAAACAACTCGTTTCACTGCCCGCATCCTGATGATGAAAAGTTACGAAAGTGTAGGGTGAGATTAATTAAAATTGCATTATAACCACCAACGTTCGCTTCGTTCCTCCATGTTTTGTTTTCCTTTATAAAATGAAGGAAAATTTCCGTTAAATGATATTCCCATTTTTATGTATACCTGCCTTCGTACAGCTCGTTTTATCGTTCCGTTACGTTCTCGACCAAACACGCGTGCGCTTCACCCGTATATGAAAAGCTCAAAGCCTCCGTGCTTCGTTTTGCAACTGCAGTGAGAGCTAATACAAATAGATTTCAGAGTGTGAGAGTGGCGGCTTTGGTTTTCCTTTTTGTTTCCCTGCTTAGCTCATATGCGGCCTTAGTTGAGACTGACCCAGCAGTAAGCGACATCCACCGGTCACAGGACATACGAACGACGAAACACGTTTAACCGATAGTATAACAACTAAAACACAACATTACAACAATCAGCCATCAGATTACTCTAATACGCCCAGGTGCAACTACACCACGCCATGTTTAACAATAGTTAGATACGGTTAAAACAAACGAAACACTATGAGATTGTGACGCTACAAGTTTTGGTTCTCGCCAGTTCTCATTAACAGCAAAGAGCGATATGCGACGTGTGGAAGGAAATTTATCTCGAGAATAAGTAAAATAAACCATCGATACACTAACTCTGGGGCTACCATCGGCAACATCCTCGGTACACACTTTGCTACAATCTCACATTCATCTAAAAAAAAAAAAAACCAAAACCAACAGCCACAGGTTCGTGTGCTACAAATTCGTCCTCTTTCCCCTGCAACTACCATCACGGCTTGGTGCTTTTAATCGCATCTCTTCGATTACCGTTTTCTAGTTAAACATTTCCCCAACACTAGTCAACATACATTCCGTCACACACGAGTTACAGTTACTATAAATAAATGTTGCACTATTTCCGTGAGAATAAAACTGAATACTGCACGTTTTACAGCAAACATTGCCACCTGGATGCACAGCGATAACATATATCGTTTTTGCTCTAGTTTCTCTAACATTTAGCTAACCTATCATGGCAAGGGTCGTTCCAACAATCATCGCAGTGGGTCCGTTTCCGGAATACCCTCTCAAACAGTTGCACATTCGTTTACCAAAAGGATACAAACTAAAAATATAGATAAAACTGCTGTGTCATTTTGAATGATACGCACACGCTTTCTTTCTACTCTGTCTCTTTCAAACGTAAGCGGCTATATTTGTAGTGGTGATTTGCAATAGTCGGTGCGTGGAAGAATTATTTCATTATATTTGTTTTTTAATGATTGAACTAAACCAGGGTTCAATGATTTTGTCTCATGAGTTTTTGCGCTAAACAACAGTGTGCGCAGCGCAGATTAAATAGAATCTATTATCTGTCTATTTACTCTGTTCACTATCTTTGGTAAAGATACGCATCGGTACAACCACGATATTACAACGATACGCTATAAACAATCACCACACTAAACAACAACGGTAAACTAAAGATGTTATAGCACAGCGGGGGATAGGTTTTAACTCGACAATAACGACTAGCATAAATATAGCACTGTAAAATGGGGTTCAATATCCGTTGCGGATCTACGCACACAAATGCCCCAAGTAACTTGATAGCTAAACAAGAGGGGGTGGTTTAGTTTTTTGAAGAAACTACAAAAAGTAAAAGTATTTTCTGCTCGTATGTAACACTAGTTTTGTTACGTGGGATTTACCCTCCGTTCTTGGATCAGAATTACCACTTGCTTTGCCAATTCCAATTACGTTCCGCTGCTGGATACAACTTCAACCCCGAACACCGTTTTAACTGTAAAGAGAATCTAAATGACAGTTAAATGCACAATCCCACACAGAGTTGTCAATGAACCCATGGGCGAAACGAAGGTGACTGCGATTTTCATTAAAGCAATCCATGTTGCCCCATATTGTAGACAGGTGCTAGTGAATTGAAAACACAAAAGGGTACCAACAATTATTTCTACTAACCGCTCTAGACAGCATTTGTGTTTTGGTTTTAACAAATAATTCAACTTCCCATAATAGTTTTAGTTCTTAGTTTAGAAGCTAGGAAATCGTTCAAAACAAATTATACAACACAGTCGATTTAGATTTGAGTAGATTTGCGCAAACATAAAAAACTACCTTACCTCGAACGAAACTTCGAAGCAAACAAATTAACCTAGATGATAAACTTTCACTTTTGTCAGATGTATGCTATCATTTGTGTGACACCCGCAAGGGTCTAGCAACAAAAGTGAAGTGTAACAACAAATTAAGCGACAGATTGATCTGTTAAAAATACCATAAGACTGCGTAGGCATAAGAAAACACCATGCTGATTGAATGAGTTTGTATGTTCCGTTTTCGATTAGTTTAAAATTCATTTAGAATGGCTGTTGATACGAATCTAACCGTTCGAGCAAGGGCGCGAGGTTAATAATACTAATTTAAACACACACATATAATGATACCCGACATGACTGTCTATCCGTCAAGTCAACTCGTTTACATGACATCGATTACATCGATCCGTTCCACTCGGGTTTCTTCTTCCTCAATTACAATACATCTTCATTCCTCAATGCATGATAGTTTAGTGATGCTGTCTGTGACCCCTTCCTCACATTTGCTGCGTTCTTGTTTTTGGACGTATTTCCCTGTGTTACTTTTTTGTATCTGTTCTTACAAGACCAACCATTTCCATTGACTAAAATCAGACGCGAAGATTACAAACACAAATTTGTCAAAACAAAAACCATACCAACGCGTGCGAGATGCTGATGATGCTGGTAAAACGATGTGTTCATTTTCCCCTCGTTCAATACCCTGTAGCGCTGGAGCACATCGTAGCACAGCAGGCGATGGCGATGAACGTGACGGTACGACCGACGTGCGCAATGCGTTTGTGTGTGCGTGTGTGTGTTGTGTTGTGTGTACGCGAGTGTGCGTTCTTCCTTCTGCCCTTGCTTAGCAAACGATTTTCCGCTCCGGCCCGAACTCCGGATTGGTGAACGAAAACCCAGAAAACTCGTCCTGATTGATGCATCGTATGATATCGTTCGGCACGGGTGTCAGTACGGGATCCTCCTTGGTGAATTCGGTGTCGAAGTTGAGCGCATCGCGGGCACTTCGCTGGAAGGTGAAGAAAAGGGCACGGTTAGTGGGGAAACCCAATGTTTGATAAGGCGTATCGTGTCCAGTACCACTCGTGGCCGGAATGGTGGTCGAACTTTGCGCTGCTCCAGCGCCTCCCAGTCCATGCCCTTGAAGAAGGGATGACTTCGGATTTGGTTTTCGCCGTCTGTGCAACCTAACCGTTTTGCCGCATTTTTGGTCATGAAGCCTGATAGAGAAGACCAAAAACCAAAAACCATGCGATGGTAAGCAATTGACACTCCCGTAAAATGAGTCCGTTAGCAGCGGCAAATACCTTTCAGGATCGATACAGCCTCCCGTGAAAGCCAAACCGGATACAGTACGTCGTCGCGCAGAATTGCCTCGAACAGATCGTCCTCGTTGTCCGCCTCGAACGGTGGCTGTCCGGCCATCATTTCGTACATCAGTACACCGAGTGCCCACCAGTCTACTGACGGTCCATAATCGAGCTCCTGCAGGATCTCGGGAGCAATATAGTCCGGCGTTCCACAGAAAGTCGACGTGAGGTTATCTCCGGTGATGCCCTCCTGCAGAAGATCATGTAAACGTCAGACAACGTAAGCCTTTGGACCCTCTCCTTGTTCGATCGCCCAACAGCCCGCGCAACCTTACCTTACACATGCCAAAATCGGCCAGCTTGCAATGACCCTCGGCGTCGAGCAGAATGTTGTCCAGCTTCAGATCGCGATAGATGACGCCGTTTCGATGCAGGAACTGCAGGGCGAGCGTTACCTCCGCCGCGTAGAATGCAGCTCGCGGTTCGTCAAACTTACGGGCGCGCTGTATCTGGAACATCAGATCACCACCGTTCACGTACTCCATCACGAAGAATAGCCGATCGGGCGTCTGGAAGCACGAGTGCAGCGCCGTCAAGAACGGATGCTTAGCGGCCAGCGCCAGTATGCGTTTCTCCGTCATCGTGCAGTCCACGTCGTCGTCTTGCAGGATCACGTCCTTCTTCAGCACTTTGATGGCGTACACCTCATCCGTGCCTTTTTTCTCCGCCAGCATCACCTTGCCGAACGAGCCCTTGCCCAGCACCTTGATGAAGTTGAAGTCGTTCAAGCACACCTTGCCCGGCATCGGTCGCGCATTGCCATCGTCGTCGGTGCCCAGATTGACCAGAATACCCATCATCGGACCGCCCGACTTTGACGTTCCACCGGAACCACCACGTCCACCGGCCGCTCCCAGATTGTGTGCACCACCACCACCCAGCTCCCCTTCCATGCTGCTCTTGGTGGATAGCGTGTCCAGTGAACTCGTATCGTCCGAACGCTCCGACATGGAGAGGTTATCACTAGGCGTTTGGTTAGAGTACTGAAAAAGGAAAGATATTGTTGTCCGTCAAAGAAGTCGGATCCTGATCTTAGTCCCGATCTTAGGTCTTACCTTAGATCTACGGGGTGGTGTTTTATCCATGGTGATTCCCATCTCGTTTAGCAGCTCCGCCAGCTGCTTGGTGTTGATGCCACAGTTGTTGGCCACGTTGCCCTCGCAGCGCCGGTGGATGTTCATGCTGCACACCTCACACTTTAGCCCCTGCCTGATGATGCCGTACAGCAGCGACCCGCAGTGATCACAGAATGTCAGCCGCTTGAACGAGTGCACTGAAAACCTATGTGGCATATTTACATTGAACCGTTGGGCTGCCTCCGTTGGTGTCGGTTTGGTTTGCTGTGGGATCAGTGGGACGAAAACGGGGGACAGATTAACGCACGGTTGCCAGATGGTAATCCAAAACAAAAGGTGGTGGTGTGGGCAATGGTTTGTAATACTTACCTCATCCTTTTTCTTTGGACACTTGGTTACAACAGAACTATGGCACCGTTTGTGGACGACGCACGTGCATACTGTGGAGGGGTAAAAGGCAGAGGCACATCGATCAGTAATGTGCTTGTGAGATAGCGCTGCATAGTTTGCTGCGATCCTACTAAGAACCATCGTTGTTGCGGCAGAGAAAGAGAGACGAATTGAGCTGACGGCGAAACACGTGATGCACGATGCGAACGGAAAGATACTATACTTAAAGAATGCAAATTGTAACAAAACATAACCATGGCCATCGCAGGTGATACTGTGATAGCTTAATGACAGACGTGTAAAGAAAGAAAATAGCGCTTGTGTAGTTGTGATAGAGTCAAGCAAAGTAAGGCGTCGAAAAGAGAGGTGGAAGGATCACCGATCGACAAGTGAAGACGTCTCAGCGCACAGACAGTATCAGAAACGGAAGAACACCGAAAACATAACAGGATCGAACCATGACACATGCTTGAAATCGATTAGTGGAAATTACAGAAAAAGGGAAAAGTCAGAACGACTGGAAAATAAAGCCCGACCGAAGCGAAACAACGAAACGAAACTAAGCGTGTTAAATTGTGAAATATGTGCGAGACCGGAAACGGAAACATTGAAACATTGTTAAAAGAGATGTTAGCGTGCAGTGGAATCGAAAGTTTAACAAAAACCTCGGCTTGTAACAAATCCAAAATTGTTTGAAAGATAGAAAATAAAGCAGTAGTAAAGATGACTTTGTTAGACAGTGCTACCAAACGGCCAAATCATACCACACAGAGAAAGGGTGAAAAGGTGGAAAAATCACACAAACGCACAACACAACGCATCATCTCTCTTTCGTTTCCCATTCTTCCTTCCACATTACGCTACGGCGTGCCAAGAAGCAAGTGGCGCCAGCGCGATTGATGGCCCATGGTATGCGCTGGGTACGACGAGTTCGATGTATCATCTGCTTACCTTGACACTGATAGCCCTGTTTGCCTAATCCCCTGTAAAAGTTTCGAAAAAGAGAGAAGAAAAGGTGCGACACGAACGTTACAACTTTGTCCAGGAGCAAAATGATCGTCACTTAAGGTTGTGTTTGTCACGGGCGACTCAAAACCGACCACACGGCCACACAGATGCGGATATGAGTAGAAAAAAAAACATTCTTGTTGGTGTTAGGACAAAAGGTGGTGAACGTAGATTATTTTAACACGAACAGAAATCAGGATGGAAATAAAAATACCGATCACTACGCAACATAAGAGTGTTACTCGTGTAGCTGTTTGTTGATTGGGTGTTTGGCTCATGGTTAAGATTTCCCTAATTTTGAATGTTCATACTTAACACATAACGCTTCATTTCCAATCAAATCAATTGTAAATGAACTGTAGAAAAAAAACAGCAGTTTTGCGATGAGTTAATTCATACATTAGACACGATGAAGCATGTAAAAAATTGTTAGGCACCATACCAACCAATAAAACAAAAGTTCAATGTGGAAAAAAATCCGATACCGAAACCCAGCTTAAGAGTAGTACCCAAATTGCAATACGTTACCATATGAATTCGCGACAGTGGGAACAGAACGTTGGTTGACGCAGGAATGTGGCCATAAACTTGTGACCATTAACCTAGAAATAGATGGTTGAAAAAATAAACAACAGAATCCGATCAGTTTGCAGTCGATCAAAGGATGACTCGGCGGGAATGGAACGCCGTCGTGCTGCCGTGGTGATTTTCTGGTTCGGTAGCAGGAAGTAACAACTCGATCTCAAGATGGGGCTGGCGAACGAAGGTAACAGTGCAGTACGAACGCGTGTCTTGCTCCCGAGAGATAGTTGCCGAAACCGTTTTATCCATTCCCTAGCCACTGCACTGTTTACGATGTCGATTTTCGCACGTCGAGTTCCGCAGCTGTGAGAACTGGCAACTGGTTCGGTGGAAACGTTATAAAAGGCGTACTATTAAAAAGGAACTGTCAACACGGCTACCGTCTACGACCTGCATTCAGGCTTATTTTAGATGACCCAATTACAAATGCAAAGTGTGCAGAGAGAAAGGTATCAAATTCGAATGCTACGACAGCAAATCAGAAGTACGTTTTCGATTTCACACAGATCCAGCTTCCATCGATGATGGCTGCGCTTGTTTGTTTTTTTTTTGTTTTTGTTGTTGCACGCCATCCCTTCTATAAATGAGTCGAGCAACAGAAGTACGGACGACAAGCGAATGATGAAACACCTTTCCCTCATATCACCATCATCATCATCGTCTCGTCTCGACTCGCCTGTTTCTCTTTTACTTGTGAATAACTCATTCGCCATAACGTGGATCTGAGCTAACCGTATTTCTGCTGCAGCTTTCTACTGCATGTCGCCTGCCTTTTAAAAATAGAGTATCAATCGTTCCTGCCTGCCGCGCTGGTATGGAGCTGGGTTTGCAACGGCAAAACTTGGGCCTAAGAGTGTTTAATTAATTCGCATTTTCTACTCCTTAGTCTCGCATGTTTTACAAACAATTTTTACAACAAATGGAGACGCATGGTGGTTCGTATGAAAATTGCGGATATGATGGAGGCGCCTCGTGTTTCAGTTGCTAAGATGCTTTGGTTCGCAAAATAAGATAACTAATCTCACACAGCTTTATGACTTTCACAAACACAGAACTATGCAGGAAATATGGAAAAATGCTTACCATCTATCTTTCAAACTGGTTTCAAACTGCAAAAATAAATGCGTCCATCGCACAACAATCACGACAGTGCACAGTTGTCGCCAATCTGAACGTAACTAACAACAATAACCCTACGCCGTTTCGTCCTCCTACCGTCCTAGCTTGGTTGCACTTTTATCAATCCAATCCGAGCACGGTATGCGCCATCGAGCGACAGGAACGCGCGTTCGTTTACGAAACGAATGTTCCAACCCATCAACATCATCATCATCATCATCATCATCATCAACATGAAGAGCTAGTTGAAACATTCATAACATACAGTTCTCGTTTTCAATTTGCAGCGAAATTATGGATTCTCTCGCTGGGTAGCAAACGGGAAGCTGCACGTTCAGTTGATTACACTGTTTTGCACACGACAAAACAACGTCACACGCCGTCAGTTTACAGTGTAACAATGCGGGGCAATGAACAACCTGATGAGACGAGGGAAAACTATGAGTGTGTGTCGAAGAACTGACCTGATGAACACGCCTTCTCATTGCACCACGGCGACGATTTAAAAATGGCTGATCCTTGACGACTGCCCGGCGGCACGAGTTCTGTGAGGCTACATTGTTGGCGTCCTGCGTCCATCGGAGATCGATCTTCACGTGCAGTCTGCCCTGTGGTTCGAGATCGACCTGTTGGAGTGGGGCAAAAGTTGGTGGAGCGAAATCAGGCATAGTTGGAAATGTTACGCGGCCTGGTCGATGAATGGTTCATACCCAGAAATCCTGCTGTTCGGACTCATTGCGGGTGACGAGATCCTCGAACGGTATTGTCGTGTTAGCCACGAACACGTCCGTGATGGGACCCTCGTGAAAAATCGTCATCCCTAGCACGTTCGCGTTCTCCACCTCGTGTATGAAGCTCTCGTTCCACACCGGATCGAAGGTACGTGGTTTTGTCGTGGACCGATCTGGAAAGAAGGCAAGAAATATGTGTTATTCGTGGGAGCGGATTTGGAAGAGAATAAAAGTCAAGAAACAAAACCAACACACATTGCTTATCCTCGCCACTCCTCACGTGATCATCAATTTTAAGCTGCATATGCATATCGCTGTCGAAAAAAGGGAGGAAATATTTCATTGAGCCACCGATTGAGTCAAAAGTGACGGCTTCATTTTAATTAGATTCAAAATATATCACACGCGAGTCAACAAGCCAGCCCCAAGGATGGAAACATCGTTCATGATCATCGTTCCTCCCTCCAATCGCAACCAAAACGATTCTCATCCGTCCCTCTTCCCTCGTGTCATTCACGCGAAGTGCAAAGTGGATGGAACGCGCGGCCATAACGTGATCCATGCATTTTCGCCACCATCAAGCTGAACATCAAAGTGTTGTTACGCAAAAAAGCTGCCAAGTACCATTTTCCACGAAGCCTGCATGCATCCTCAATCTCGTTTTTAGTACGATCGTGTGTTTGTGTGCGAGTTTCAACGAGATGTGGATGGTTTACGTCTAATTACGTTGCACTCTGCAGTATGATTCACTCGAAATTAGATGCACTACTTCTGGAACTATCTAGAGCAGGACGGTTCCCGATCGCAATCGTCTCTAGATGTCAGAATTTTAAAACATTACGTTTGTCATGGCTGTTACCTATTTCTCTGTTTTTGCTTCTTGCCTATTGATTTTCGTGGAAGCAATCTTAGTCGGCAACGATTTGCTGTCAAATTTATTTGACAAAATTCTATTGCCAACCACGAACAAATCTTCAATTGCAACCGAAAGTTGGCACACGCAAAAAAAAAAAAAAACATCTCAAGACAGAGTCAAAGAATGAACGAATGGAATTCGAATGTGTCACATCATTAAGAGGATTGCAGAAAAGAAAAACAACAACAATCATAAAATAAATGTGATTCATAATTGCGAAGGACGTTGGTGGCCTCGGAACACATACACACGAAACACGGGGTGTAAAGAAGTGTTTCTTCCCGTTCGCGATGCACTTCCACTGCACTTCCATCGTTGCAAGCGTCCGCTCGTTGTGGATCGAAAACAGAAACACTCACCCTCGCTCTCCCCTTCTCCTTAATATTACGCCGTTTTCCCATTTCATTGACCTACTTTACAATCAATCGGTTTTAATAGAGCTCATCCCCTTCCGTTCGTCAGACTCCGTATATGCGTGTGCGTGTGTGTGCGTGTGCGTGTGTGCGTGTGTTGCTTTAAAAATGTACATGTTCGTGAGAGGTCTTCGGTGTGTTTTTGTTCGCGCACGGGTTGTGAAATTTTTGGAAAACGTAGAAATTCATAAATCTCGAATAAACGCAGCCCGCGAGTATTGTGTTCGCTGCGTAAGAGATTTATTTTGTGTTGTGTTGGTGTTATTGTTTGTCTCTAATTGGCTGTAGAGGTTGGTTTTTTATAGTGGTTGCTTTAACAGCTTCGTCGCTGGACCCGTACTGAGATACCGTTGATAAGATAATGCGAAACGATCTGTGGAGATTGTGAAGGACGGCGTTTGGTAGCGCACGTTTTGAAACGTGTCGTAGCGATCGTTCGCTGTGGTGAGTTTTGGCCATGTGATGGTGGTGGTAAAGAAATATTCTTTATCCACTGACTACGCAAAGGTTGACTATGGCTTAAGATACTAATTGCTGCTGTACCGGATGCCAGTTCGACGATGCCTCCTAGCAGCACTTACACGTAAAAAAGCACAATTTCATCAATGAAACTCATCTCTCAATTCACGGCTTTCAATACAACAAATCGCTTGTAACGGTACACCAGTGCTTACTAGTTGAGTCTGTTTCCCTACTCCCCTGGTGCTGACCCCCGCATCGATCGATCGTGCAGCTTTGATCGTTAGCAAATCGTTAGCATTAGCACGCGGCACTGTGTTCATAGCGTACAGCAACAACACCGTTGCATTCGTTGGCGAAAAATGATTATGCAGTTCATGTGAAATGAAACGAAGCGCGAGGTCGGCCTTTGTTTCAACTCGCTGAGTATGAGAAAGCATTATAAAGCAAAGTGGCTATGACTACGTTTGCAACGATAATAACGACGCGTTTTTCGCGCTGCTTTCGGCACCTTCAATTACTGGCAACAGTAAAGGCACATAAAATGAAGTCGGACTTCGCTTCTCGCTTCGGAGAATGGAACAAATATTTTATTTAAACCGATCGTTCTGGAACAGCGACTACACGCGATCATCTCAAACTATTTTCATCAACCTTCCCCACTTTGATAGTGACCTTGGAGGGAGATACACACTCGACCACCGTGAATGTTTCTTCTTACGAAACTCGAAAACCCGCTCGGTGTCACGGTTTTGCGCGGCAAGGAAGCAGCGAAGAGGAATCTTACAACGCGCGTATGCATTTCCGCCGTGTCGAGACCACCGAGATTCGCCGTCTGCTGCCAGCAGTGGGCTGCACGAGACACGCACCATTTCGGTAGACAAAAAGGTACAACAGAACTCGACGTAAGAGAAGAGAGGGGACACGTGCGAAAGGAGAAGAAAACAAGGGCACGAGAAGACAGAATAACACACCAGACCACCCCACCAGGTTCGAAAATCCCGGAGATGGAATGAAAGCTAGGGGCAAACAAGACAAGAGGAAAATGGTAAAGGTAAACCAAGATTTAGAGTCTAAATCAAAGATTTGTGTTTGCGCGCGCGTGTGTGTGTGTTTGTGTAAGAGAAGGAGATGTGCACACTAACGCAAGAGCAAGTGGTTTGCAGCAGATGAGAAGCACACACACACACACACACACACACTCAAACACATACATACCCACATACGCACGCACACAACCACACGCCCAACACAATAAAGTAGACGAAGGAATGTCGAAGGAACTTTTCCTCGCTCACTTTGATCAGGTTGGATATGGTTGCACGAATTTTCAAGGAGAGCATGTCGCGGGAGGACGGACTGATGTGGAATGGGTAGTCTTGCAAAACCTTTTGCTACTGACGAGAGAATACTTTAACCGACCGATTTTTTGTCGTGTTTATAGAAAAGTTATCGACAAGAAGTGATAATTATGGAATGTATCATGAAAATCATACATTTCAGAGCAAAAAAACACCAACGAATGAGGAACGTAGCGAACGATTAACGAAAAATAAATAAGCTATTGAAGGGATGAATATGTTGGTTTAGGAGGATTAAAATATTCTCGCTCTTGTTTAGGCTCTCTTCTTGCGCTCTTCTGTCCAACGCACCATTCTCATCTTCCAGTGTGGATGTTTTGGAGACAGCTCGCTTCGATGAATGCTCGAGCATTGAATGTAACTATGAATGCGTTCGAATGAAATGTTGCACAAATCGAGAATGCCAGATAGTTCAAATGAAAAAATATTTTGAGGTGATAGGGGAGACACTTCAATTCGTTGAGATTCTTATCGAACCCCACCATCAACTCACATAACTGCAATTTATAAACAGTGAGCACGAACGGGAGGAAAATGCCTTCGTCGTCCTGCTCGCACACACTGCAAGCGAGAAAAACCCTGACCTGACGGAACAGTATAAAGAGAGCGAACACACTACAACCTCATCTCTAGTTCGGTGGTTCGCCTGGTACGGAAAACACACACTGGCTGGTCGCTTGCTGTTCCTCAATTTTCCCCGCGCTCTCGTCCAATTGTGCGAGAGTGAGTAGGTGACTGTCTGTATGTGTGATTTTTCCCTCAAAAGCATACTTTGTTTTTTTTTCCTCACTGACTTTGCCCTATTGCTTGGCACTCCGATGACAGGCAGCCATTTTCATTTCGATTCCCGCGCGGTGGCGGGGATTTTTCGCCTGAAATGTCAAACTGTCCCCATGGTTGTTGCGGTGCCGTTTCTTCCACCCTCGCAAGGAGGCTTGGGATGTTACACTGCATTCACGGTAGTCGAGTCAAGTAGGGATGTGATCTTGCGATACGAGCATATAAATACCATCGGTTCAGCTCCTGCAATTCCTCCACAGAACGATACTTTTGAGATCTTCACAGCAGGCACAAGATCGAGTATTATTCGATTGTTCTAGATTTTTATAAACTAACTCAAAAGAAGCAATGTTCGCTAAACGTACACAACTTTGTGCACTGCTTTCCATTCCACACCTACCTATAAACTTCTCGTCGACGTCTATCGACACGTACGGATCGATGAGCTGATCACCAAGCCGGCCGAATGTCATCGTGTGGCGCGTCTGAAAGTCCGTCGGCCGCAGTCCGATCGCCTCACAGACTTTCAAGCGCAGCGTACCCGTAAACATGATGTTTGCACTACTTCCCAACCGAAAAAACACGCACTTTTTTCAACGTACACACACGCACACGCACACACACACACACACAGTGTCGCCCCTCACCCCAGGTTTCGCTTCCTGGTTAGGGCGCGCCCTGGGTAAGCAACGGTGCTCTACAACCGGTCTGTACGGAACCAAACAAAAAAACGCACACGCACACGAGTTGCTTGGATGAACGGAACACGAATCACACTCGCCTCGGTTACTTGGATGACAGGAAAAAGTGCGTGCTCCTGTGCATCGGTCGCACACACTGCAGAATTATGCTTCTTCGTTACTGACGTTGGTGTTTGATGGTTCACCACTGTGGCATGTATTTATGCTGCAGGCCAGAACACGATTACGCTTCACAGTCACATTTAACAGCTCACATAACACATACACAAACATGCACATTCACTCGCCGCCGACAAGTGTGATTGTTGGATGTAATTAGTCACACTGTTATCATAGAAATTAAACAAAAAAATAAACTGCTGCATCGGCGGATCCTGTTGGGCAATGAAACACACTGGACATAAGATTCTCCTCCACTTGAACGGTTGCAAATAAAATAATACCACACAAAACTGCCACTAAAACACTGAGCCGGACTAAGGTGAGCCTAACTGTTGCATTACACCTTCTCACGTACATACACTCTTGCGACTTCAATTGGCAAACACTCGGCACGCTTCGAAGTAAAATCTCAAGAACGATCCTTTCTGTCGGTATAAACGGTTTTTTTCTTCTCTGGTTCATGGCATGGCCACATTCATAATGAACACAAAAACACACGCGAATGCCCCCCCAAGTGCTGCTGCACTCTGTCCGGGTTACGCCGACGATGTTACTAAACGAGCAAAGCGCGCACACATACACGGACGCGGTTCATTTACTCCTGTGGATCGGTTGTTGTTGCTGTGCCAACAACGCCACTTCCACACTATTCCTGTGAGTATGCATGACAGCTCAACGTATAGCATTCGTCAGGGTCTAATTAGTAGCAGTGCTCTAGCACAAGTGACAAGCGTCAGTTAACCGACTAGACTACCTGACTGACTACCATCGTGAGGATTGAGGGGGAAGGATAACGAATCCTTCTGGCTACGAAGTACGAAATAATTGTGAAGAAAATGAACTCCCAATCCAGCCCGATGGGGTTGCTATGGTAGTAAACACCGCACATGTGGAACTTTCATCTCGCCTGTCGGTGCTGCCAATAGCCGTGCATGATGAACCAATAAAGGGATTCATTGTAATGCTTCTTCGTGCATTACTCCATCGAGTTCCAAAACGAAAACAGACACGTTCCAGTTCTCAGATAGCTCTTCAAATCCATCACCTGCTTGGTGAATAGCTACGTGAACGAATATGCGATCGTGTCACGAGAATAGCGAGACATACATGGGTGGAACATACGACGATTTACATAGTACTAGAACATTCCGTAATAATTATTTAACGTTGCACAAACCACCCAGCTGACATCTCTTCCGATCATTGATAACAGGAATGGGAAAAATAAATCTTAGGTCGCATGGATGGAGGCTGGGAAATGCTTGCTCAGGAGCGGAAAAACCACCTCTGACGAAGGTGTCCCTAAGTAGTGGTAGTTGTCTGGCGGTTCTGTTGCCTTACGCTCATTAGTAGAAACATATATTCACACACATACACATACACACGGAGCTCCATTAGTAGAGGATTTTGTCTCTCCCACACGCGCGCGCAGAAAACTCTCTTCTTTCTAATGTTGGTGTACGTACGCTCTCCCATCCGCTTTCCATCCAAAACCATTTCAATGAACTGCTGTTGCTGTAGCCCCCCCCCCTCCCTCTGCCCCGTCGTCAGCAACCCTACCCTCCTCCGCATCTATTCGGAGCTCGTCATGCTCAAGTAGCATGGAAGGTAGGAAAATAGCCAACGAAGGGTTTCTTTTCCACTTGTTTTTGTGGGTTGGGACGATTGCTTCTTGTGTCTGGGAATATATCATGCAACCTGCCAAGCATTTTGCTGACATGCTTGTTTTGTCACCACAAATACAACAGGCCTAGCCACTGAGACTCTCTCTCTCTCTCACACACACACAGGCACGCACATACGCACACACACACACAAACGCACTCATATGTACGTTTGCACGTACAGCATTGCCCTTTACAGCTTTTTCCCTAATATAATTTTGAATTTTGTCACTAGTAAAACGGTAGAAAATCTTCTAATTGTGAACACCGAACACCGAGAGACCGAGAGGCGGCATCGATACAAGGTTGGGATGTTGGACTAGGTTGCTCCATCGACAGTCTATAGGCTCCTTCAAGGTGTCTCCTCTTTTTCCTTATCCTGCCCCAGTGCTCCTTCCATTCTTATTACACGCTTATTTTCTCTTCCTCTCTCTCCCTCTCTCACACACACGCGCGCACAGACTCGAACGAATTTTCCGTCACCTTGCAACGACAAACGTACACACGCGCGCGCACATCCCCCCAGCAAACACATGCGTACGAACGTACGCACATACCCGTTTCTGCAACACGCACATACACACGCGCATACACAGCTGAAGGACTGATGAAAAGCTGCACAAAATTTTTCCCGAGCAACATTTGTGCTACCTCCATCAGTAGTAGCACCAGCCCCAACAGTCATGTTAGCCAAGCCATACATGCAAAGTTTAGCACTCACGCACCTATGCACGGGGACATGATAAATAGTTGAACGAACCCCGGGAGAATCTTTTCTTCCTCCACAAGGGACACACTTCCATGGATCCTGGAAGGCAAGTTAGCGAATCGCAGAAAACGACTGGTCACTGGGAATTGCTCATCATCTCACTCCCGGATCAGACACTGCACAAAAAATGGGTGAAAATTGAAAAACCGCTGTGCTGACCAAAGTACGAGGACGATTAGTGTACACCCTCCCCCCCGATGGGGACGTGATGCTCACATACACGCACGCACACAGACACCCGTACACGTCGTACGCACAACCGCGACAACAGAACGCACCGTTTTAAACTGGCCAGGGAACGCGCAAAATCATGCCTCCTCTAGACACAATTTGCTGCCTTCATCTGCACTAGTGATGGGAGATTGGAGCAGGATCTGATCCTTTATTCCGATCCGAAAGGTGGAGCGATTGGATCCGTGTCGGATTCCCAGTGCGTCGTTCCTCCAACCGCCAACTGTGTCGGTTTCGAAGGGATTCTTTTAATCTGAATACTACCGGTTAATGGGAATAAGCGAACATGGAGTGGCTACTCGCGTTAAACAGCTAAAAACAGCGGTAAATGCCAACAGTAAGCACACTCACACCTTTGACGATCAGCATCACTGTACGAAGTTAGGGTTGGTTGTGTGCCACCCTTGATGTGTTGGGGGCGGTTAGTAGCGACTGATGCTGTTATGCTCAGCAGTGACGTTTCTTTCGGATGAGTATACCAAAAGAAAGGTGCCGTACTTTGGACGTGATGGGCGGTCGCTAAAAAAGATTCCATTATTTTCTTTTATTCCTAACCAGCTGAAATTTTAACAGCAAAAACAAAGATCTTTATTTTAAGAGTAGTAATAATCTTTCATTTCTCTGTTGTTACACGAATCGTGTATTTTATTTTTTCATTTCTATGATGGATCAATTGCAATAGATGTGCTCGAAAAGAATGTATGTATTGCAAGATACTGTAGCTCGCTAATTAAATAAGGGTTTTTTGGTTTTCAATTCATACTGTACTAAGAAATATTTTAATACGTAACTCGGTTTTAGTGGGGGTAAGAGGGAAGAAATTGCAAACACCTAACTGATAATGCTGTGTAAGATATTTTTTGTCACACACTCGATAGCTCGATAACTTTTCACATAATTTTCCACAGCTTTTATGTTGAAAGGCGGAGTAAATAACATTACTATGATACCACCAGCCTCATAGAACTGACCCATAGTGTTAAATAATTTCACTAACGATATTTCTTAAGCGAACATGTTATATTTAGATTTATTTTGATACATTTTATATACATTCACGATCACTGAACAACTTCACGACGCACGTATCAAAAACCACACAACACAGCAATGAAACAAAACACTTGTGGAAAGATTTATTCACAGCTCGTATCACCAAAGGGATGGATGTAACCTACTAACAAACAACTTTTGTTTATCACAACAACCGGACACGATTTAGCTTCACACACTTTGTAAACACGATTCTCTTAATCCGCTATCTATTCGCCAGTGTACAAAGTTTGATACAGTTTTCCCGAGCGAATTTTGCAGCGAAACAAAATGTTAGCACTTTCACTCGGGCTTCGTTCTTCCAATATTGTGTGTTTTTGTAAATAAACGAACATCTTGGGAATAAATGTATATTAACCTTGGGCGAACAGTGGGACGCCTCAATGCGATGTACTGTCAAATTGTGTTAAAATTTACGATATTTATGTTTTTTTTGCCTTCGTTGATGATTTTGCATTGTAAATTGTTTTCTTTTATTTGATGTGAACAAAAAATCGCTAAATAAGTTCTGGTTTTGATTCGAAATTTCTTTAAAATTCCCCTACCTTAGTTTAACACGTAACCGCATGTGGCGCTAGTTTTGCTGTCAAAGCTGAAAGTTTGTGTTTACCGAATTAACCGCTATTAAGAAAGAGCAACGTTGCAGGCTTACCAATTGTTTTACGCTCTTTAAGTGAAATTCTTGAGCATAATGGAGACCATCAAGCTGAAATCGAACGATGGTGCAATCATCGTCGCCAAACGATCAATTCTCAACCAATCATCTGTGCTCCAAAAGAGATTAGAGGAATTGGAAGCTGCCGGCGAACAAAATGGCGATATTTTAGTATCGGTCCCGGAATCGGATGGAATTTGCTTACAAAAGATCATCGAGTGGATGACCAACCAAAAAGATAATGCAGCGGAAGTGGATAGTGAGGATTACGAAATTCCAAACAACCAGGAGCATCGCGTCGAACAGATGAAAGGCAATGTTGAGCATAGCACATGGACGCGAGATTTTTTCTGGAATTTCCAAAACTTTTGCGTTCTCGTGTATACAGCTGATAGGCTGAGTGTGCAAAGCTTAGTAGATGCTGCGGCTGACTTTTTTATCGAGTGGAAGAATGGTAAAACTACCGATGAAATTCGCGAGCTGTTAGAGAATGGGGCTACAACTGTTCGTGTTGCAAATCCGGAGGAGACCGGAATCGTAGAAACGATTGAAACATGAGTAATGGAAATTATGTAATCTTTGAACTTAATAAAAATCTACACATGTTTAGGTCGCAAGTCCTTCGGTTTACTTTATGACTGGACGCTAATTTGCATTTTCTTGTTTATTGCCACCCGGTGTTATGCAACTCCATTTTGCAAGCAATATTTGGGCATGAATGGAGGGCAAAACATGCATGCATACACGTACCTAAGGATCTGCACGTGAACTTGATTTTATCCTCAGATTAACATGACATATTTTTGGCCATCATGACAAACAGTGAAGTTAAAAACAGTGAAAGTGCTCATTTTTGGTCGTACGCATAGTATTCAGTGGGTGCTTTAGTTTACACATGTCTGTATGAGTGTTTTCAGAAATGCGGTTGCATAACAGTTGTTGCGACGCGGGCTGCGTCGCACGACATGGCTCTCTGGGTTGTTCGCATTATGTGTGACAACCTCTAGATGTGTCCGTGTCAGGTGCACGAAGCAACGGTCATCGCACCGGGTCAAGTGACCTAGGTCAAGAGATCGTTATCCCGATCTCCCTCTCTTGGTATCCAGCATCACTCGGGATAAGACGTGTCGGCAACGTCTGCCGCACGTCTCGTGTTTTAAAGTGTTTAATAAATTTTATGTTATGTGTTATTTGTAACCGTTGTGTTGTAAGTTTGTAAAACGGCCACCCGAAAACCTCGCAACACAACAACATAACAACTGGCGACGAGGATGGGATAACAACTGGCAACCAGAGCAAACGAAAGAGCCGTGCATTCGACGATCATACGCCGAAACCGACGCCGCGTCCCAGAACAACCGCCATCGCCGATCATTCGACGAAAACGACGCCGTGTCCCACCAGCCGCGCTATCGCCGATCATCCGACGATACTGAAGCCGCGT
>KI915048.1:6269570-6319675 GCA_000473445.2 Anopheles farauti
GATCGTCGATCATCGGATGTACAATCTAGTCGTTTACCATTGACTGTCTTGTTGGATGCGTGGAGTTTGTGTGTGTCACCAGTTCCATCGTCATCGTCATCGTCATCGTCTACGTCATCGTCATCGTCTACGTCATCGTCATCGTCATCGTCATCGTCTACGTCATCGTCTACGTCATCATCATCGTCATCAAATACGGCAGGGTTGTCGGCAAATTCATCATCATCCTCAGCATCATCGCTGCCGCCGACAACGAAGCTTCCCGACGTGCCAGAACCGTTAGGTGCGTCCTCGGCACAGGCTGAGCAACAGCAAGGAGATAATCATCCGGAAGCAGAGCTGATACCTCCTCTTCGCCGCTCTTCTAGGAGTAGAAGAGTTCCACGAAGACTCGACGGGTATCAGCTATCCTGAAGGGGGAGATGTTGCGACGCGGGCTGCGTCGCACGACATGGCTCTCTGGGTTGTTCGCATTATGTGTGACAACCTCTAGATGTGTCCGTGTCAGGTGCACGAAGCAACGGTCATCGCACCGGGTCAAGTGACCTAGGTCAAGAGATCGTTATCCCGATCTCCCTCTCTTGGTATCCAGCATCACTCGGGATAAGACGTGTCGGCAACGTCTGCCGCACGTCTCGTGTTTTAAAGTGTTTAATAAATTTTATGTTATGTGTTATTTGTAACCGTTGTGTTGTAAGTTTGTAAAACGGCCACCCGAAAACCTCGCAACACAACAACATAACAACAGTAAAACATTGAAACGTAAAATATCAACAAATCATGGTATGAGTACATCGCTATTACAATGATTCCATAACGAATGCAGCTTGGAAGAGATACATTGATTACGTACAATTGCACCATAGCCCCTTAAATTGATGCAGTAGACTCATTGGAACTCATAAATGGGTTTGTCTTCCGGTGGAATAATTCAAGCTAAGACTAGTTGTTGGATTGTACGTGTCATTGTACTCGGAAGGAAAAGGCAAGTCAGTGTGAGGTCGGGTAAGTTTTTTAGCCACATTCATTACAATAATAACGTCATCAATTGAAACATGATCAGCATTATTTCGCCAACGTCGTCGATGTACGCAGTACATATATAATTACACGGGGTTGTGGTCAGCAACAGGTCTTTGATTGAAGCAAAGCGAACAAAACGTTCATACGTTCCGAAAAGTTCCCACTTTAGCTCTATCAACGCACAATTGAACGTAGATTTAATAATTATCAAATTATGATACATGCATGCTGGACTTGAAACGATTGAAATTTTCATCATTTTATTTGTGTATGCCATGTATACCTCAGTCTGTTGTCCGAGTCCCATGCTTGCCGTTGGAATGTGTATGTTTCATATATCCGCCGGGGAGGAATGCGCCACATTCAGTTTCCCGAGGAGTAGTCTTCTTTTTCCTGTTTCCTGACGAAATATGAGTGCGAGTGTACCTCCGGAGGTAGGGCAAATGAAAGCAAGTGTGATACTAACAAGACGATAGTAGCCACAAATGAGGAAAGCGTAAACCAGATAGCCCGGTGGCCGGCACGACGTCTCAGGAAAAGTGATTGAATCGATCAGCGGCTTTCGGACACATGTCAATCTTTTTCAACAGTCCACCGCGTGCTGCTGTAACAACGCACACTCACACTATCCATATGAACTATCTCATCGTTTGCATTCACCTTACTTTTTTTTCTTTTTCAATGCGATTCGCGAGAGGGCATTATGAAATTGGACCGCTGGCGACAGGTCAAGTCAGGAATGGTTCGTGACCGGATGTGGAATGAAAATAAAGCAAAACCGTAACGTTAAGTTGAATGGTGATTTGGTGATTAACGGAGGAATTTACGGCAGCTTTAAATGTGTTTGTACGTTTAAACCGGAGTGATGATTTTCGGAAGCGAATCGGTGGTCAAAATATGACATCATTTAATAATGAGATCTAGTTTTCTTTTCTTTTCTAGTTTCTAATGTGCTGGCAGTTTACAACAGGCATTCGTTTAAAACAAGTGGAAAACATATAGTTATTTTAGAAAATAACAAAACGCACATAAGCATTTGAAAAAAAAATAACATTCCCGCATACTCGACGTCATTGTTGCATCACGATCGCCACCATTGACCGGAATCGATCAAACTGATGAAGGCTTGTTTATCCCCAAGGAAGGAGTAAGGGTTCGACCACTCCCGATTTCGTTCGTAACAGGAAGCAACTCTTATATGTGCACAGTGCCTCCCCTCGTGTCGTCGCACCCATTCGAAGCGTTTTCTTGAATGAAATCGATGTAGAAGCCAATAAAAAGAGCCGTAAGCACTTTGGCAGACTTGGCAAAATCGGCGAAACAATCGCGAACGCGACAGGAAAATAATTTGCAGAAAGTTAATTTTTTGGCTCATTTAGGAAGGAAAAAAAAACATCTCGCTGAACTCACACATTTGGGAGGACATTTGGGACAGATTGTGTGTGTTCCAATTTCGTGTGCTCTCCATTCAAAACGGCTGCAATGATGTTTTTTTTTCGTTAGTTCGTCAAGGGGGAAGGGAACTGCCATGCTTCTAGGCTGCAGGCTATTTGGCGTTTTTGCTTTCTATACACTGCAAATACAGGCCAGGCCGAGACGGCACAACAGTGGCACCAGGTGGTCTGGAACGGTGATGGTGATGAAATGGAATGTAAGGAAAGAAAATTAAACCTGTTCACATGTGCTCCGCTACTTTACGTACTCGGTGCGCAGGAAACCGATGACCATCGCGTCAGCGCACCGCGTGCACGATGAAACGTTTCGGTTGCGTTTGAACTCGGTTATTTAGTGTAAAGAGAAAAAAAAGTGATGCTAATCCTGCCCCGGGGGTGAAATTTTATGGGTCGTGCGGATCGCGAGCTTAATATGAAGGGAGAGAAAAAAAGCGACACTTTTAAACTTTTAAACGCGTTCGTTTGACCGATCAGTACTAAAAAAGGGGTAATAGCGATAGTTGCAGAAATTAGGTTGAATATTTCATTTTACAATAATATTGGTAGCATGCTTTGCAATACAGATTGTTTGTATTGGAATTACTAAACAACTTCCTAAATAAGTAGGTTTGTCAAAGTTTTTCTACCGAAGTATGAGTTCTCCTTTGATCACAGTATTTCGAGTTTTGATCGAGTCTCAACTATTCCTTCCTGACACGGTCGTCTACTGGTCTGGAATGCACGCGACCATAGCGCGTTGGTAAAAGATAGGGAAGTAAGTTACCCCGGCTGGGAAAACTTATCGCCGATTAAGACTTTGTTCGTTTTTATTTCGTTTCGTCATGATGGTTTTGCACGTTCCACCGTTTAACCAGCAGCTTTCGATGAGTGACGGAAGGCAGGTGAGATAGGTTTCGTACACGCGTGCTACTTCAAAGCTAGTATGTCTTTGCTGTCGTTTGGCAGATCGTTAGCTCCGGGTGGACAGCAGCAAGCAAGCAGCCTTTCAGCTCCTCTCCGTTAAAAATCCCATTTGATTGATACGATCTAATCAATCATCTCTGCCGATGATCTCTTTTTCCTGCACACCTTTTTTGTCTCTTTCTGACGTATGTCGCGTTATTCACGGGATCGTTGTGTTTGTTCGCCTCATTCGTTCAGAGCCACCTCTTTGGTGCGTGCGGTTGCGCGGTACAAATGTCAAAAAGACACAGATAACATGCAAACGGGCAAATCCAACTCCGGTAGAAACAGGGAAAAGTAACACAGACGTCATGTGCGCTAGGTTGCCTATAACAACGGCCGTCCTCCAGGCGACCTTTCGCATCGCAGTCAAATTGGATTGGCGGCGTGTCGTTCGTTCGAACGTTCGTTCGGGCGATAATTTTCATAACATGTTACACGTCCAAACCATTTCATCGGAACAATGCAATCCGGCACGCGGGGAGAGAAAACACTGAAATAAACAGTCCAAAATATCGGGTTTAACTCAATTCGGTCTGCTACGAGGCACGGTACGCATATGTCGGGCCTGCCCTCCGGGAGGAGTTTCAGTTGGTTCGATTTCATATTTCTGTTTCTATTTTCGCGGATGTCTCATTTCGCTACGTTCCGCAATGGTTGAAAACGTGCTGCTAGGGATAGGTACAATGAACTTCTCGTGTATAAAAACAATCCGATAATCAGCATGGAAGACTCCAATCAAGCGTGATTAATGATGTGTTGCATACGTATTAGATTTTGTAATCCTGGAAGAGAAATGACACCGAACACATCATGGAGCATTTCGAATGTGGTACAACATGCATCCACGTGCTAATTTATCTCAAAAACAACCCGAGTGATATCTAAAGCCACATTTTCCAATGGGAAGTGATGCACGTGCACTTGAAACGCAAAGGCGGTTGATTGATTAACGCTCCAAACGCTCTGATTCCGAGCGATCTTTCAAATATTCCGATGTGAGACAAACAACCGTAGCAAACACACGGGTTGAAGATTACATAAACAGAAAATGGGGTACAAACAGATTGGTGTGTATTAATCATACTTACTACTTGATTGATACGTTCGTTAAGGACATTATAAAATTATTTCCTCTATAAGTTGATGTGTTTCCGTTTCGTAATGATCGTATGCGGTTAAAAGCGTTTTAATTTGTGAAACCATTTCACTTCCCCATTGATGATTGATTTTATTGTGCACATGAAATCGACGACACGTGCACGCGATCTCTCTTCGGTACGTTTCTAATCAATTAGCTGCAAAGATCGATTTTTAATACTTTTTTATAATAGTCTCTTTATTGCAAACCGTTTGGCAAACGTTTATTTTTTCTTTTGCTGCCTCGAGGATTTATACCGCAGTACATGGTGGGCTACATCAATCAACCCTGTTTTGGGCGGACCGTTTCTCCACCTCGAGCGATAAAATATGAATAAATTCATAAAAATGATCCCTTAAAAGGTGTACGCAGAAGCCTTGAAGGCGGGGGTGCTAAAAGAGGCTGCTCCTCGACGGGTTGGGCTAATATGCGCTGTGTGCTCTTGGGTCTTAGCTACCCCTAAGATTGGGACGGGATTTCATTTCACCTTGCAATTTGTGGGGTCTGTTTTTGTTAAGCTTTTCAAACCATCATCCCAAAATGTTTCGTCATCCCGAACGACGCGTGCACATGATTGCTGAACCTTGTTACATTAGTTTGCCTTTCCTCCAGACACACACACACGTAAGCACTCAGAGGGCAAAAATAACTATACCACAACGGGCGACTGAATGATGAATAAATTAAGCGTAAATTCGCGAATAATCGTTCTTCCCCTGTCAAATGAAATTCACTCGCGATGTGTCGTTGCTTAGGCCGTTCGAATAAGGAACCGGCACCAGTCACTTTCTTCGGCGGAAGCAAAACAAAACGCACCCAAATCATGCCACTAAACATCGACGAAATTGGTTCGAGCACAACGATGGTGGACGTGCAACTGGTGACAGTGCGCTGAATTGCGCAACAAATTAGACCAAGCCACTTTAGCTTCGTCCTACGAGGGACCGAGACAAACTTTGGCACGAGACTCACTTCTCAGGGGTAGGGGAAGGTGATTTTCTTTTTTTTTGTTTTTGCAAATCATCAGCACTGACACAGGGACCTGGTGCAGGAACGGCGCACAAATGGGTCTGGAAATAATTAGAGATGCATTTAAATCGACAAATTAAAATTTACCATTTTCAACGCGGGCGAATGCGATTTGGAGCACGCGCATTTACCTTTCTTTCACCATCGGTTTGCTCACTGCTAGCTAGTGGTGCTGCTGGTTGCTCAATAGTTTTCAATCTACCTTTTCCCAACCAATAATTGAAGGATCTTAAAGCAGCGCTGAAGGAAAAGGCTCATTTCGATGACGAATTACTGACCGGTTATTACATTGGCGTTGAGGAGCTTTAAGTGAGCGGTGCTCGGGTTCGGGAGATTTCATACGCGAACGCAAATGAGACGTCCTTCCTGTTGAGAAGGGATCATGCCCCGACGATCATGCCCCGAAGGGCGGTCTTCAATCGATCGGCTTGAAGAAGATTTATCCACGCGATTCGTTCGTTAAAGAAAGGACTATTCTTGTTTTCTTTTTCGGGCACGATATGAAAGGATGAAGGTTAGCGAAGAGCCTTTCACATGATTTTTTTTCCATCATCGGAAAAAACGCTGAGTGTACGTTCGAGGTCGTTTGGCAAATTGGAAGGGGGTTTACTTTCGTTTAAGATGAAGTTTCCGAGGTGCGTCCAATCTTCTTTATGGTTATTTAATAACAAATGGCGCGCTTGTTTGTCTTTTGTTCAGGTAGTAGACTAAAAATTGTAAATGTGTTTTATTATTTTTTATTTTATTTGTTCGATTTGTATTGATTTTAGTAAGAAAGAGGTTGTAACCTTTCACTGGTGGTTTATTGACTCAGCTTATTCGTGTTGCACACAGGATATTTATACTCTAATGGTTGCCATGGTAGTTGTATAAAATGTACGTCGAAACTAACTGATAAAATCGTTGGCTACTACGATTTCCAACAGATTTGTACCATCGTGAGGAATAAAAATACGCACATTAATGTAACATGTAATAAATCATCTTTCCCGAAGCCATTTGCATATACGAAAATATAACTTCCTTCCGTCCGGATTTAGTGGCATACTTGACGTAATCCGCTTCCTGGCTTGCACTCGATTTGTTCTGTTTCTATTCCGCGCTTTCCAATCGACAGCACAGCATGACCACCGGGCCGTCAATCTGCACTCGTGGGACACTTTTACTCGCCTATTACTCAACGTGCCAACCTGCCGGCTACCATTTTGGCGTGCCTGTGCGTGAAGATATTTTTATTATTCTCCTTTGTAGTTCGGTTTGCGAACGGGCGGTGGTTTGAAGTTAGAAAAATAAATGGGATATCTTTCATCATCGCGTACACACAGTGGGTTGTTTTGTGAAAAGAGCAGAAATACAACAACAGCGAAACTAGCGTACGCACCCCGAATCCGCGCGCAAAAAAACACAATGAAAAAAACGGAACAGATCTTGAGCATGCCGGCGGCGATATGATCGAACCGGGGTGTTCGTTGGGATGCAGGAAAGCAATCCAAAAAGGGGACCCAGTAAAAACAAGTGTCCCGTGTGCGCGGGTTGTCTTTTAGCGCCAACGCCAAAGCCACAGAGAGACCAACGTGAGAGAAGGTGAGAGAAAGGCAGCCGAGCTTCATATTCTGGGGGCCGTGCGTCAAAGGGATCAACTATGAACGATCGGTTATGGTGAAATGGCATAGCATGGGTTTAAAGAAGAGAGAGAGAGAGAGAGAGAGAGAGAGAGAGAGCGAGAAAAGGAACCGCGAGATAAAGAGAGCGTGGATGGAAGAAAGTAAGATCCGCAGAAATGGAACCAAATAAGTGTATACCCTTAAAGAAGTTTATTCTCTTATATCAATTATTAAAGCACGGTGATTTAAAGCTTGCTAAATTGAAATTTATTAAAAATTTGGTTTGCAAATAAATAAATATTTCATTAATGGTTGAAGGACTATTTCATCAGTTGCTGTAGAACGCGATGTTAGTCGGTGTCTAAACGAGACAAAAACGACAACAAATGTATCTACAGCTGAAGAAATTGGTCATGTTGATTTGGCACCTGATGTGTCGTTAAGGGATAAACCCCATTGGTGTGTGCCACAAATCATGGTTGCTAAGATCCAAACTAGAGCGCGCACACAAGTGAGCGAACCATGAGGCTAGAGAAAGAGCGCGTGTCACATACGGGCTGTTTGCAGCGATACATATGCGTTACTAACCGCCCTTCATTCGATGGTCCGAACAAGGGCTACGAGAGGCCGGCAGAGCGAAGAGAGCGAAAGCAAATGTGTGCAGAAGTCGCCGCCACCGGCCTTTGGGGCGTAAAAGCAAAAGTATGAAATCGAAAGCAAAAGGAAGAAAAGCGCGCGCACATACAACATCCCTCCCCTTTTCGGAACCGAACGAGATGACGTGCCGGTGACGCGCGCGGGCTTGTGGTTTTGTGGTCTTGTAGTTTTTGCGCCCCGGAACGGATATAAATGGCCACTACACCCTATCGGACTGTTTTAGTTCGGGTCCTACGGTTGGGCGGATAAAATCGAGCACTGCAACAAGTGCAGAAAAGTTCACGTGTGTTACAGTGGGACAGGATCAGTCATTGTCAAGCTGCGGGCTACGGTGAAGTGTGTCCCGATCGGAGGGTCGCCGCATGATTTGGTTGGTTGGTGGCAATGACAGTCAAAAGATAACAGTTTTACGTTGCTGTTCGAATATGCTTGTGCGTTTCGTACTGATAATACGAGTGTGATCAATTTATGCTGGTAGTTTTCTTCACAGTGATCTTTGCATTGCAGATATCATCGCAATTTTGTACAATTGTGCATATGTTATTCTGACTGTAGATTTAGTAAAACCTCAAACTCGGAAAGAAGAAGGTGAAAGGTGAAAGGTGTAGAACAGTGAATAAGTGCAGAAGAATTTGGCAACAAAAGAGTAAGAAGAAAGTTGATGTTTCACGCATGATCAGAATGGTAAGTAATAACAAAACGTATTCGTGTTGGACACTTCTTGGAAATATTGTTAGAATAACCATTTACTATTTTACTGAGCGTGTTTTTTATGTTTATTTTATGCTATATCAAAGTATCAATGCTAAACAAAATACAAATTTTAGTGGATTTATTTGATCATTTAAGTACAAACATCCTTCTTATTTATTTGTTCTTTCTTTTTGTTTTAATACCACACAAAACCCAAAATGGTCTCATAGAAACGGATGGTAGCTCGTAACTAGCGTCTACTATGAAGCAAAATAGGGATTTAATCGAATTCAATCATCTCGTTTAATCCAGTTGCGTCTAGACGCTGGAAACGTTTGAATAAATGTCTTCCGTTTTGTCCACACGCTTGCCAGACGGTCCAGCCGGTTGCGTCTGATCGCGTACCTTTCCCCTGTAATCAGCCGCGCAACCGAGACCGCCTAAGTGATCGCTCTTATACATTCCGTTTTCACTTTAATAATCTATGATCGATAATCGATCGACATGATAAACGACCTGCATCGACGGAACGGGAGTACTGTGACGGGAGTAAGCTGGATGGAGCGCATACTCGGCGAGAGACGGTGAGCGGATGACGATAAGATAATAACCCCCGTCGTGTATGAAAACGCAATCGATTACACAATCGCCGGGTGTAAGTCCTGCGTGCGTTAAACTTGACTGTCGTTTTGCCTTGATGGCGTCATGGTAGTGTCCTTCGCGTATGGCAAACTATGCATTATGATCCAAATCGGGACCGGTACGCTAATGTGTCTCATTTCCATTTTTTCGTTTCACCTTCGAACGAATTTCGAATCTTTCGTCTCAATCTCTCCTACGCAATGTGTTGCGAGAGGAAGTATTGTGGTAAAGAAAGAGTGAATAACGAAGAACGAGCAAAAATCACATCACCCGACTCTGGTTGAAGGCACTCGTTACCGTTTTGTTCCCATCGGCAAGACCTAATTTGAAGATCAGTGTCCGAAAAGCCGAGTTGATTGAACATATTGCGTTGAATGGAAAGGGGCTCGCGATGTATCAATTTCCATCGACTCAACCGCAAGCAAAACGGAAGAGGAGAAAATGGGAAAAAGCGTCAAAAGACCATGGAGCCATGGTGTGTCCGTCGTGGCTCGAGATGCAGGTGGGAAAATGGAAATCTTCTCCGCTGTATTTAGTAAACAAATTGCTGCTCATCGTTTAACACAAGCCTAGCCGGGCTGGATGGAGGAAAAGAAAAAGTGTCAATGGCCAGCCTGCCTCCCTGTGAAGGTTTGCTTCGTAAGCGGCTTTTCCTGCTTTTCCTTCTCAACTCATTCATTCGCGCTGCTTCGATCCGGACCATTGATCGCTTGATCGTTCGTATCGCTACGCTTCATTCATAACGCGCTTGGGTGTATCGAACGAGCCGGATCGATCGATGAATGAAACGAGCGAGCGTTTTCCCTGTCCTTCACTAGTTTGTTGTCACAAAGCGGACAAAGAGGAAAGTGGGAAAATTTGCTGAGCTGCAAATGCAAAAACGTGTGACTCAGCACACGCGCCTCTGAGACGCTTGCACGCGTCCAACCAATTACCATTAAGTGCGCACGATCAATTGCTTTAATTTGAGTAGACACTTGATAGCATCCCTTTTGGCACCTGCCATACTTCCTGAAACCATCCACATTTAGAAGGTTCGAGGCGGATATAAATTTAAATAATGTATTTTTTCCTTACTTCCGGTGCACTTTAACGATCGCATACAAGTTCAATGCATACTCGTTTGCTCGTGTTCGTTCGGTGGGAAACAGAAAAGTATCACCTGAATCTGCCGGTTAAGGCGTACGAACGAGTGCCGGGTTCGTCGCTTGTATTTGTTGTTGCGCTCGTTGATGTCTTTTGTGTCGTATGTAACTTTTTGCAATATTTTTATGATGTTTAACAAACTGTTTTTTATCAATCAATTTTTGGGGCTATATGGCCCTAGCCATATAAGGAATGCTGTTACTTTTGCAAGAATGTACCAATGATACACAGATACACAGATAATGACGCCTCCGTTTCCTTCAACACACTCTTTTGTGTGCTTTCGGCTACGTCACTAGTTTTGCAATAAACAAATACGTGTTGGATGATTCAAGCATAGCGCATAGCAGGCACATAAAATTTAGAAAAAAAACAAAACAAATCTGTCAATCGGAAATAATTGCCATGTCCCTTTCGATTCGCGATTGCAGCTCGAAATAGGTCGTTTATCGATTTGCGTGTTTACCCTCTGTCCGTCTTGGTTCGTGTTCCTGTGTCACTTTCTTTCCATCCGATGGCGATAGTGCGAACGCATCGCAGCTCGAAGCGAAATATTCGTTGGATTTAATGCCCTTTTTGTTCGCTGTCACGTGAGCGACTCAGTCACTTTTTCTTCAACTCACAAGGTGTCGCTGAGATTTCCGATGGAATGTGTTGATTCATGGTAGGCCGATTGAACGGAATGCTTGGAGTGATGATTAATAGCCCACCAGAGGATGATCTGCGAGTCTTAGCACCGGTAAATTGGTCTCCTTTATCATGTGACACTAATGAGTGTATTACCTTTTTGTGTTGGAAGGAAAATATATCCGTTTTTGTTCTTCCAATAATTGCTCTGTTGGTTGCGTATGTAAACATGTTCATCACAATTAATCAAACCGAGAAGAATAATTATCGTATACAATGTATGAGAGGGTAGGATGCTGTAAACACTGGAAGACACTGTTTGAAAAATTTCAAATGCGAGTGTTTGCCTTGGTGTGTTGCAAGACACGGAAAACATAACCATTAAAATGCATCCAGTAGGGAAGCCGACGTCCGGTCGAGGTGCAACATTGTGCCAGATGTTGAAGTCTTCGAGACGGGCTAGCAACGATAATGGACGGAATGAGGCAATGGGGAGCGATTATTGGAAAACTGTGCTCATAAAAATTACTTCACAGTGAGCATTTCGAAGCATCGATGCATTTTCTACCCTGCTACAGGGTTAAGTGGCTGGTGGATTTTTTTTTCAATTTCTAACCCCCATCACCACCTCGCGTCGCGGTGCGGTGGTTCAACGACAAAGCAGCATTTTCTTCCGTCCGACCTTCCGTCTTTCGTTGGCTTGGCTGGCGTTTATCGTAATGGACGGGTCCAGTCCGATCCGGGTCTGGACAGCTCGTGGACAGGTTTCGGACAGGTCGATGATGAAAATAGCCAGTGCAGAGAGCGGGCAGAAAGTAAGCTAAAAAAAAAACATCCACAATAAAACAGAAAAGGTGAAAGAAACGTGCAGACGCACAGTACGTAATATAATAAGACGAGAGTTAAAACGAAACAATATCAGAGTACTATCAAACAGGCTCCCGGAGAGGGTAGGAAAAATGGCGAAAAAGACGGATGAGAGGGATGGAGATGAAAGTACAGTGTATCTACTTCAACACGCCGGTGTTCATGTTGGCAATGACCACACAGCTGGCAAAACTGCGACACTTTTGCGGTGCGGACGCTAAATGTGGTCTGCCTGTAAGATCGGCCTGTTTGCCCGCAGGAACAAAGACCCGCGCACAAACCGGTACGGAGGGTCAGCAAGTTAGATTTACCCCCGTGGCACAAGATAAGAGAAACAAAAAACACGATCAATCGATTAGATTGGTTCGCAATTCCTGGTATCGACGTGCGCAAGGAAGCGAATGCGAATACGCTTCCGCGCATTTTTGTTTCGCACTGCTTCGCTCTTTCTCTCTCTCTCTCTCTCTCTCTTCGTCTTGCTCATTTTGCGAGTGCCCTTGTATGTGTGTATGTGTATGATGTAAACCGCACGCAGGTTGAGATTTTATTTCCCGTTGCTCCGTTTTCCTGTTTTCGTGAAAGTGAAAGTGGTCCACCGTTTCGGGATCGAGACATTCTTGCGGTCTTCGGTGCCAAGCGTTGATTTTGCGGCGATCGATTCGGTTATATCCTTATCAGCGCGTTGGTCTTTCCCTGGATGACCTATTGCACCCGCGGGGCGAGGTGGTGAAAATTTATCGCCTACTGCGTCGCTACCATAGGGATCTAGTTTTTTTTGTTGAGTCTGAAAGCTGCGAAATTATTGTTACGGAGGCTTGGAGCATGGAGCGCATAATTTACAGTCTCGACGGAATGCTGACGTTCGGTTGATAGACAATTTAACACACACACACACACTCGAGGCTGTTGAAATAGAAGCCAAAATTGCAGTATAATTTTGTGCTGTTAGACAAATTGATATGTTGTTTGCATGATATGTTAAGTAAAGCATTATTTTACATGGATCACGTGTTTCTCTGTGTGGATCTTGCTTGTAATTACCTACAACAAAATATATGTGCATGAAATTTTGTACAAACTTTCATGCAACGACCGATCAACGTACAGTTCCTTTATTTCAATTTCTGTTTACAAGTCCATCACTTACATAACCGTTAATTGTGTGGTGGTGACCTTCAACTGTTCGGCATCAGATGCAATCTGTGATCGTAAAATGGTTCGTACAACGAGCAGCGTCCTTTCGCTTGAATTCTTCTCAATGAAAATCGGCAAACGCAACTAACATTTCCAGCGCATTCGGGTAACCATAATCGTTATCATACCCTATCCTTACCTTTCAAAAGGCCATTTGCCGGCCGATGCATTACCAACCAACCGGAGCCGATTCCCACCATTAGTTGTGCTGGCATGCTTAAAATCGGTGGTTTATGTCCTGTTTTTGATTATCGTTCGTTCGAAATAAGAAGGCAAGCACGGAACTACGCGGGCCTGTTTGCGTTCCCTCTTAATTTTCATGTGTATGTGTTTTTTTGTTGTAAAAAAATGAAATAAAACCGACCATCATGCTGGTGGCTGTAGAGTGGAGCAGATCGCGGGTGATACTTATTTTTTATTCGTTTCTTTTCTTTTCACTGGTTCGTCCCGAGGATTACATATTATGCTGTAATTCTTCTCCATTTGCGACTGCCGTCGGCTTCGTCCGCTTGATCCGCTACCTGACTTTCGTTTTTCGTTCGAAGGTGAAACGAAACCATTGTTTATTTTCACCGTCTATATGTTCTTATCCACACGGAAACAGGGCATGGCAAGCGGCCCAACCCACGTCGTTTTACAGACAGCCGTTTTTCAAATCCGTTCCGAAATTCAGCTGATGAAATAAACAGACCAGGTTGTTCGCAGCACAATCTACTGCCAGTACCGGAGTTATGACGCACGAGCCCTTTGAGCAGCGCGTGTTTCGTTGACATGACACGCGGAACAAGCAGCCATCATCCGGTTCGAGGCCTTGGTGATTGAAGTAGGCTGGAAAGTGTGGACATTAGAGGGGAAAAATGAAACAATGTACATGCATGGTGGAAAGCTCACCGGAAATGTTGTTGTCGTTGTGTTTCATGTGCTTTTAATTGGTTATCGCCTGCAAGGAATGTTTACGACAGCTTGCCCCCGCTATCTGAACATGAATGGAATAGCTTCATCAAGCAGGTGAGAGGTAATCCACTTTCTTCTGTGCGCTGCATTACCGACCGTTAAAGGAAACTTTAGAGCGTTAAAGCAGAGTATTGACGCGGTGTGGTGTTTGTATTATTGGTCTATTCGGAAAATCTTCGTGTCGTGTTGTGCTACAATGTTATGCAAAACATAGTAAACAATCAATCTTGTTTTGAATCGTTCAATCCGTTTGTATGCATTACCGCAAATGACAAATCACACTCAATTAAACAGAAAAAGCGGCCTATCAAGATTATCTAATAAGCTCTTTCTCTAATAGGCACATTTTGTAGCCCTAATCTAATCGTATCATCTCAACGTCTTCACGATCTTCGCCATGATCATCATCGTTATCCTAATCACCAGGGAATACCGAGCCATTCCGTTCACGCCCCATTCCCTCGGAACAATTCCCGTCAACGATTTAACACTAGCTTAGTGTAACGGTTGGTACAGCTTGGTGTTTTTTTCTTCATTTCGCTTTCGTGACAGATGATCTGCGGTAATACGCAGCATCTTGCACTACGCACTAAACGTGCGTACGTGTGTGTGTGTGTGCGAAGGTTGTCCCACGTTGTGTCCTCCATCTATTACCATAACAGCTCATGATCGTGTTTTTGTGCTTCTTCCATGCTCACTGCACAAACAAGGACTGGCGGTCGGTGTTATTTAATTTTCCACTTTCTTTTTCTCCCTCGATGCCAGTGGCTTTCCAATTCTATCGCCCGTGCCCGGTGACCGCTTGCGCAGTGTCAAGACGCATCGGTCTGCTCCGGATCTGCGCACTAATCACTCCTTAAATGCACTACTTAACGTGTTCGTGTCGTTGGGGCGAGTTTTCGAATGGTGGGGTGAACTGGAATGTAGAATGCATACATGGCACTTTGCGTGTCACCAGTTTTTTGCTGTTGTTTTGTCTGTGTTATGACGATTTTCTCTATCTTCGTTCGTAAACAAAAACAGGTTGACTTAAGCATTGAACCTGAAAATGAAGCTCCGAACCGAAAGCTCTGCATGCGCCTGACAGTATGCAACTTAATGTAATTGTACGAAAGCTTTGCTACAGTACGTGTCACTTTTGTGCTTCTATCGGGCGATGTTAGAGAACGATGTATTCAGCATGTTTGGAAAGGAAAACTATAAATATATTATACGAATGTGTGAAACATTGGGTTTTCCAGCATTTCAGTTTCCATTTTTTCCTACGCTACCCTACTTTAAACCGTATCAAAGGCTTACTTTGATGTGACTTTACCTTTGTACCAATGCTTTGTGACCGTACACAATCGTAAATTATTTAGTACACTAATTCCTTGATTGTTTGTTCGCATTTTCGCTTTTAGTTGCGCCTGAATGTGATCGTTTGGATGGGCTGCTGTGCCTGCTTACTGCTCGAAGCCCCGTGGGTGGTTGGAGCTGGACATGATCCACCACCCGGGAATCGACCCATCCAGCTGGATGACATCGAAAGAGATAACCTCAACAGCGAACGGCAAGTCTTCAAAAAAGAAGCAATCGCTCAGCAACAGCATCAGCAGCAGCAACAACACCACATACAACATCCCAATGGTGCTAGCTCGAGCCAGAGCAATAATCACTACACCGTTCAAATACAGCATCATCCCGGAAGTACGGCTGAAACGCATAGTTCGGTGAAATACGTCACACCACTTCCGGCTCCAACGCAGACGCTCACTTACACGAAAGGTATCGCTCGATCGATACCTACCGACATTGATCGATTGAGTTCGATATGATCGCTTTACACTTTCCATATGGTACTAATCGCACCACACGTTTTGTTTTAGATCATGCGGCGCCGCAACACTACGTCAACATCCCCCAGCAAAGTCATCAGCATCATAATCAGCCAGTTCCGCAGGTGCATGAGGATCACTCCACCTATACCGTCCCGTCGCGTCAATCGCTTTTGCAGCCGGTAATTGGGGGAGGTGCACCGGCCTCACCCTATCTAACGCCTCAGCCACAGTACGTGTACGTACAGGCCCGTCCTCAGCAGTTGCCACAGTACACCGCACACGACAACAATCTACCCCAGTCGCTGTTGCACATCCTGCCCCAAAATTCGCAGTAAGTGTAGTGAAGCACGCAAAGATCGTGGTATCCTAATCGAATCCCTTCCTTACCTTGACACTAGCGCGGTGAACGGTTCTTCCTGTCTCACGAGCCCCGGTGACGAAGTTTTACGATACGAAATTATGTCCACCAAGCCGGTGGCGATTTCCATCACTTCCTGTTCCGATCGTTTTATTTGTCCTTACTCTGCGTGGAACACGCGATCTCAAGAAAAAGATGGCCAAAAACCGGCTATACTAATGCGTGTCCATTAGCAGCACGTTTAATTGCTTTTAAATGACCATTTCCAACACATGAACCACCCGGCTAGCTCATGCAAAACGGTGCGTTACGTCATGTTACGGATGGCTTTGGAGATGGAAGCGTGCGCGCGCCTCGGTGCGCTCTCGTGTAAGATCAATATTTTTCCCATGTACTTTAGGATTAGGGCGAAGCGAGGCGAGTTAAAACCGATGGCATCAGTTGCAGATGAGTGATGATAAATGTTTGTTTACACCATAAACGATGGTACAGAGAAGATTGTGAAAATGACTTGAGCATGTTGGTTTTATGAAAGCAAGTGTTTTTTTTTGCGTGAAATAATTTAAATACGAGATTGCGAGTAAACAATAAGGGTTGTTTTTTTGTTAATTTTTTTATTGTATATAAATAAGCTTTTGATATTTTTGTTGGCATTAAAATTACGACATTACGTAACTAGCCGGATATTGACAGGGGAATTGCAATTGATACACACTTTTCTTGACTTTTTATTACGATATGCAATCAGGATCGGCGTAAATTTTTATGATCGTAATAAAAAAATATTGACATATAATTACTGTGCCGTATTTAACAAACCTGTTGCTATGAAGCAGGCTGTGGTAAACGATGTCAAAGAGATCATTAAATTGTGTACGTGGATAGTTAAATCGATTTCTAAAATGCGAAAAGATGTGTGCGTTTTCTTTAATTAAGAGAGACAGACGTGGGTATTATTAGTAATACTCTTGAAAGGAATATAAAAGACAAAAGGAAATTAGACCGTTTCATTGTATTGCTACACACAGAGATTCCTTGTTGGAAGCACTGCGACTGATATTTGAAGCTTTGAAGCAAATTATTAATCGAATAAGATCAGAGCAAAGCAGTAAAACATCCTTTTAACCTGTGAGTAATCAATCACCCTCATGTTGTTACGTAATATGCGGTGCTGAAAAATGTTACTACACTTTCATTGTCGATTGCAGCTGACTTTAAATGTCTGGCATGACCCGTATCGGGAGCTTGACGCTCCTGGTTCGGTAGCACAGGAACGAGAAGCTTTATTTATGATCGAGTACATCATAAGTGCGCGCCCAAGTGCCCAAGGGTGCAATCGAAAGAAAGACTTAAGCTCGGAACCGATCAGAGACTTTGCGCGTGTTTGATTGATTGATCGCATTTCACCGCGATCATCATCATCGGCAACGCCGTGCGAAGGTTGAAGACGAAAAAATGGCAAGTCATTTATCGTATAGCATTTTCTCCGCTCACCGCGACCATAAATCGATTTATTGCTTGTGCTTGGGTGTTTTATTGGGGTTTTGATGAAACCGAAAGCCTGCGGCTTTTCATTCGGCCGTGTTGTACGTGATTTGCCCGTGGCTCCTTTTTTGGGAGCTGCTGAAGGGGAAATATATGCGGTATAGTTTCTAAAAAGAGAAAGGAGAGTGAGAGAGGAAGAGTGACAGATTGGGAGCATCGCCAGGGAGTGTTAAAGAAGTGAAATTAGCCAAGCAAATGGTTTATTACCTCATATTCATATGTGCCGCAACAGAGGCTTTGATTAAAAAATAGTATCTCTTCTAAAAAAAAATTGTTCGCTTAAGGTTATATCATCATTGTGGGTTTCAACGATACGACAGGTAAAAAAAAATGAACAACATATCTTGTAAGTAAGTTGGAAATAATTTACCAACTAACTAAATCGGGAGCAGCAGTCAACGCCCACGGGCTCTACTTTTCTAAATTATCCATAATTTTTCCCACCCTCTCGTTATATCTACACGCATCCCAGCTACGTGCTGCACAACCAACTATTGCACCATAAACGAAGAAAAACGATGATCATAAAATAAATAGCTGCGGTTGCGGCCACCGGACGGATTCAATTGTTGACGGTTATTGGTATCATTAAGAGGGATGAATCGGTGGCTGACTCGCGAGGTGCTAACTGGCACCTAAATTCGTTCTGCGTGTGTGTGTGTTTTTATTTGGCCGTTGCTGCAGTGAGACAAATAGCTCCTAAAGATGAAGCCAGTGTGCTCAAGCCAGTGAAACGCAAAAGTGTAACATTAGCCAAGCTAATGCGATGTTGGCGTAATTTCATTAAAATGCCACCCTCCCGATGGAGGAGATCGGCCCGGAACGGTGATGAACTGATTCGACACACTGTCCCATCCACGGTGTTTTCCACCCATTAGTGGATGACGTCTAGTTACCGTTTCGTTTCGAGAAAGGCGTTACCAAGGTGTTATGTAACATTCTAATTGAACCGCTAGTCATTTGCCACTTAGCCAGTGCTAGACAGTTGGGCTTGTATCGAAGTAGATGACACCGACAGAGTAGAGACGCAATTTGCAGTCGTCACGGTGCAAGGATTAAAGACAATCGTCTGCCAAAACAAAACTTCTGATTTTACGACTATGCGTTGCTTAACCTCAATTGAATGTGTCATCGGTAAACAAAGTAAACAATCTCAAATTCATAGTTATGCATGGTATGCACGTTGAGGTTATGCTGTGAGCTGTGCTTTGTCTAAAAAAAAAATAAATAACAATATGCGCAAGACGCGTGGCGCACTAATCGCAATTTATTAGACAAATTTTATGAACCCATTTGACTGCGGTCGTTAGGTTAGAGCCATGAGTGAGAATTTTCTCATCGAAGACATCACCTTCTACGTTTGGGTAGGAAAGAAGTAGGCGATGCTTATGTAGATATCTGTTACCCGATGTAATCGGGTCTATTTCATGGCGGGTGGTGAATAATTAAAAATTGCAATTACAACCAACTGCAGCGGTCTAGCCTAATTATTTCCATGTTGGTTCAACGTTCAACGCGGTAGTACATTCATTTCGAGCTGCGATTTTATGTCTGAGAGGTCGTCGTTTCCTCTTATTTCGGGATGTTTTTTCCAACTCTTTCACGCTCTTCACTACAGCCTCACATTCGGTTACCGATTTTACTAGCCACCGGTAGCAGTGCAGCAGCCGGTTGCACTTATCTGGTTTGGTCTGCATTCATTCCGTTCATAATGGACACTCTGTGGGTTCAAGATGATGTAATTTAACCGCATCGTGGTTCGTTCGTAGTACGGCTATAATCTAACTTTTTCAGTTTTTCCTATGTGGTTTTTTTTCTGCTGACGGAACGGACTATGAGTTTTGAGACACATATTTGTTTAAGAAACTATTGAACGCATTGTAGATTTTGTGAGACGTATGCAAATGTTTGTGGTATTTGTGAGACGGATTTCGTTTGAAACAAAATCACTGACAAGAAAACCCATGATTTAATTAGTCTCATTCGTTGCGCCGGTGTAAAGATTATGCAAATGTAAGGCCAAGAAAAGATATTCACTCGTTCACTCGTTTCGTTCGTGGTTACCTTTTCCAGAGCTTATATCATGATCCCGACGACCTACTACCAGCAGCAACAGCAACAGCAGCAGCAGCAGCAGCTGCTACCACACGCGTCATCCCCAACCGGTCCAGGTCTACCGTTGGTAACACCTTCACCGTCAGCGACTCCGCCCCATTCTGCTCAGCAGCTGGCCGCGTATGTCAACGACCCGGACAACAACATCCAAACCTACTCCCACGGTGAAACTGGAGCACAATCACCGGCCAGCGGTCCCTCGACTGCCCTGCCTACGCCCCAACCCGATGTCGTGTACGCGCCTACCTCAACACCCACCCCGGTCCACCACCGTTCTCCAGCAGCCGAATTTTCCATCGTGAAGAGCGTTGAGCAGCCGATCTACTATTCACACGACCTACCAGCGGTACAACAGAATAAGCCCGTAGAAACCTCGCAGCATCTTCAGTTTGGAGCGGGTAGACCATTTTTGGCTCATGCTCCTCCCCAGCACCAACAGTTTCATCATCAACCTCATGCTCATGCTCATGCTCCTCAACAACAACATCACCACCACCCAGCGCAGCTGCCGCATCAGCTAGTTCATGATACACCCGCCGTACATTATCCCGCCTATTATCAACCGCATGGATCGACGCACTCCTTCGCGCCACAGTTGTATCCTTCGCTGGCACATCCCAACAACGGCATCCTTAACTACTTCGGTGTCCAACATCGTCCCCCAACCAGTCTACTCGATTCGTACGTTCCTTCCTCGCTGCAGCTCGCAAAGACACCACTCTATTCGACGAAGCTAGCTCCTCATGGTTACGCTCCCGCCCACCATGCACGCCCACCAGCACCCTTCTATCAACCAGGAGCCACCCCAGTATATCCAGTGAATTCGCTGCATACAACCATCCTGCAACCCGCGGGTCACCTTCCGGGACACGCTCCTCTGCACGGTAATCCGACGCCCTCGCTGGTGGGACAGATTCCTTCGGGTGCTGCAACTGCTCCGGGCTACAACACGATCGCGTATTCGGTACCACTGGCCTACACGAAAACATCCGCCCAATATAAACGGTCACCGGGACTGTTTAGTGTCGCTGGGTTCGCTAGGCCGGCGGCATTGGCCACAACCAAACTGCAACCGGCAAAGCAGTTTCCGTAGATGGTAAGGTGTGGCGTGGAATCGGTATAGTCGTTAATTTATTTAGTTTTAAAATAAACTGTTGAAAGATTTGTTTACTATTGAGATTGTTGTTGTTGTTGTTGTTGTGCTTCTCAATTACTTCCATGCCCGCGAAATATATCTGCTGATGAAAAGAAAGCAGGTAAAAACGTGTAAAAACCACAATCTTATTAGGCAAATAATGTCGTTCCGTTGTTATTCAAACAAATGCCATCCGTTGCGTTGGTTTGTATCGTAAAAGTGTGAAGAGTGCACTCTCGCGTGGCTTTAATCACACCACATGGTTCCTATGTTCATGTTTTCAACGATCAAAGTGTAACCGTGTAATTACTTTATGATATCTACAAGTGGAGCCGGTGGTAGCTTGCATGGTGTGCAAGGTAATGGGTTGTAGATTTGCGATTTACTTTCGTTATGCTATAACAGAGTGTGCCATTTCATTTTTTTCGTCATTGCTGTGTCACAGCAGAATAATCTTTCGGCGGATCATCTTCGTTCTTATGTAACGCGCTAGCCAATCTATGCGCGTGCAATGCAGCACTGCATGTAACCCAGACGCGCGTGGTCACAAAGAACGATGGTGACGGAATGCTGCAGCACACCGCACGGAAACTATCATAATCTCGTAAATACATCTGATCGTTTGGTTGATGATCATCCAGCTGAGAGCTGACCAGCATTAAGCTGATGCACAAACCTTTGGTACGAAGAGAGACAAAACGAGAGTAAAAACGAGAAAGAAACATGAAGAAACGCCTTATTTTTTCCCAGTTTTCACGCGAATTTTTCCCCTATTTCTTCTACTTTCGCATGTCATCCGTCCTCGTTTATTATTATTTCGCTACGAAACCGTTTAATTGACCACTTTCGAAGAAGAATGGGAAGAAGAAGCGTGGGAAATGGAATGCGAACATGGCAAGAGCGGTGCATATCGGGAACAAGCGTTGCTCCATTCAATCATAAACTGAGGAAAAAAAGATCCCTACTGTTATAACGTTAGCTTTAGAGAGGAAAATGATACTGAATAAAGCTGCTGGTGGAGACAAAAATTTGTATATCCATAATTTTATTCACATTATAAGCTCTACTGCTTGGTCCAGCGATATGATGGACAATTGTATGGACGATCCAAAGCGATTGGCAAAAAATTGTAAAACCTACTAAACTAAACTGAATGCAGTTTTTTTCGCCCCTCGAACGTCTCCGTCTTCTATTTCAGGGCTGTTTCCAGTGAAATGGCGTAATTGCAGTACTTTTAGCTGGCGATGTAGTAAAAAGTGAGACATAAAAAGATATGCTACTTTCCATGCAACCCTCGTTAGATCTATATCAGGATTGCAATAAAAATCCCTACGACCATGTCGAAACTTTCCCATACTCCATCGAAACAAGATGCCATGCAATGCCCGAATACCCGCTCAATGGGACCCCACACAAGAGAAAATCAATTTGCTGACACAAACATTCACCGTTTTTTAAACATACACAATACCGAGCGCACCCTGTATTTAACAACCAAAAAGCCCATCACGCGTTTCCCAACGAACGAAATCGGTTTTTCGGGCGATATCAAGTGGGAGGGAGCATGAGAAACACGCCAAAATAACAACAACAAAAAAATGTTTGCATCCCTTACCGTAAGCCGCTTCTGCCTACCGGTTCGGCAGATCCGAGCGCGTGTGCGCGTCGCAGGTCAGGTGTTAGTAAATATAACCTACAAACAAGCAAGGCAAGGTATTCGGTTAGGAGTAGAAAAAAAAGATGACCAGATGCGGTCGATCTGTTTTAGCAGAGATGTAAGAGTTCAGCTAGGCGCTGGCATTGAACCACTTTCGGGGCCACCGAAGCCGTTGGCGAATGAAAATGAATTTAAAAATTGAGAAAGAAAAGAGAAAAAAAAACGATCGTAAAAGGAAGATATTTTTCCAAACGATGCATTATTCAGTGTGTTTAGTGTGCATGCTGCAAGCAAACGTGGGGTCAACAAAAGGTTCAATCGATTTTGCACTATCCAATGTGACCTGATGGATGACGACATACCGATTGCAATTACGTCCCTTCGCGAGCATAATTACTGCGAAACATGCCGATGGTGCCGACAGCTTCAGATGATCTTGAAACGGCTGGGGGCACTTTTTTCGCAAAGCAAACTGGCGAACAAAAAACTCGAAATAGTATGTGTCGAAGTTAGAAATCATTTTACCGATGGAACCGTCTACATGTTGAGCAGTTTCTTTGCACTGTTACGGCACAAATGGCCACATCCGGTCAGTGGAGCTGCATGAACGGTTGCTTCTGGGTGAGTTTAGATTCTTGAGCGATTCTTGCGACGGAAGATCGGGCAGAGCATGTCATTTTACGCATCGGCTAGCAGCAAACAAGTGAAGACCAAACAGTGTGAGACAGAGATATTGAAATTTTAGTGGAGGCATTTTTCATTATTGTACTGTTATTGATTGTCTTGAAATCACTTTTATAACCAAGTGGTGAAAAAAGATATTAAAATGCCAAAACGCTTGTCAAAAGTGAAATGGGTCTGTAAGGTTTCCTTATGGAATCACGCAATCTCAATTGGAGGATCATAATGCCTCGATTTGACTGACCTACATTCGTCCCACATCCCGTTTGACAAATAGCTAGTGCTGGGTGTACCGGTTTAATCGTTGCTATTTTCGAATCATCGATTACACACACACGCTCCGAATTTCGGACAAAGAGAGCTGGATTATATCACAAAAAGATATGAAAGAAGCAAACCCGCATAACAGCGGATGTGGCGATCGAATGTGGACCAGCGATCGAAAGCATTAACGATCAGTCACCCGATCACTCACGGCGATGATTGACTTTCGGGCTCACTGATTTCCTATTATTCGATACCGTTCGCCTGATACAACTGGAAAGGAGGGCTCCCAGAGGAGGTATTTTTAATTAGGCTCTGAAGCTGGATTAGCTGTAGGACGCTGGGATGCAGTTGCTTGATGCAATGGGTTCATAATAGTGAACTCATCGCCGACAAAACGGTTGTAAACCGATCTCTTTCGATGGTATGCAGACAAAGAAACCTTTTCGTTTATACATTGATTGAGTTGTATAGGCGAAAGAGGAATTTATTACAGTAGAAAAATGAGAGGGTTGATGAATCACTCAATAAAACGAAACAGAAAAGTAGTCGTGGACTCTATTGCTGTGGAGCTGATAATAGTAATATTTCTTTACGTCAAGTTATTCAAACTGAAGAAAAAAAAAAAAAAATAGACGCACATTATTTTTGTGCAGTCATAGTAAGCATTGCGGAACACTATTCAATGTACTACACATTGCATTTTTGGATGCAAATACTAGACAGTGTGAAGTTTCAAGACAAGTGTACCTTACCAGTGTAATTCACAAAGCACAAGTCGCGATTGTAGAAGTTCAATTAACAGATACAATCACAACACGCTAAAAGCAGTGGCATTCAACTGAAATTACCGGCTTGCTGTCCAGAAATTACCATTTAGATTGTTAACAATCTACCATCTTCCAGTGACGCTGCACTCTTCCAGTAAAACGAGCCTGTGAAAATAGGCACGTTTCATTCGATGGATTGTCCAGACGGAGAGGAAAATGAAACCTCTGCAAATGCATCCAAAGTTGATGAAAAACAAAGGATTGGATGGTGCAAAAATGGTGGACAGCTACTGGTGTGTTTGGTGCAGTTATATGGATAGATGCAGTGCCGTATTTATTCACTTTCACTTATCGGGTGGTAGCTTATTTATATTGCCTATACCCCCGCCGTGTTCGTCTTCCTAACTTTGGAGGGATCGTCAGGTCGTTCTGCCAGCGCATTTCTACCGCACTATGAGTGAATTGATCAGTGCTTAAGTACGATTCGGTACACGGAATGTGCTTTGGCCACCAACGATAAAGGTCTGTAGTGAACCAGTCTCTCCAGTGGAGTGTTTTTACGACGATTTGCTCATTCTCCGTGGAACAATCTGAAGAGCCATGAAGCAAAAGCAGCCATGATGCGGCTTGGTGATGATGGTGACGATGATGACCACTTGCATTTGCTTGTTCGATGAATAAATTATTACTCTGGTTACTTCGTAGGGTGTGCTACTGAGCAGTGATTCCTGCTTGTACGGGTGCCCTTTAGGCCCCTTACTTTCACTGAAACGAGTAAAGTTAAACTGATAAGAAGAGTGGTTATTGAAGGACTTAGAAGAAACGGTATATTTTAGTCCGATGGGACTTGGCATAGTATAGTTTTCAATATTTTTATGGGTAAAAATTGGATGCGACTTTGAAAAGTTTGTTGAAAAAACAAATGGATACAGGGGCACTGCAGGGCACTCACCCGTCGATATCGTGGCATCAGGCCGATCCCATCCGTCGTTTTTATTCACGATGACGTAAGTAGATGCCCAGACGGTTGAAGGCTGTAAACTGCATCCCGAAGCGTCCGCGACGGAGAAGCAAAAAAAAGGAGCTGGTAGTGGTGATTTACTAATCTGAGAAATACAGTACACACAAATCTCTCCGGTAAGCGGTGCAATGGTGTGCGGTACTCATCAGATCAACTCTGCGTGAAGCCCGTCACGTGGGGTGGCAAAAATTGTTTTCATAACACACCATAACCACGAACCCAGCGAACCGATGCCGGGCTTCGCAAACGTCGGTTCCAAACGCTCGTTGCACGGTCTGGAACAGGTGGGAGAGTGTAAAGCAATAGCACTTACTTTTAGTTTAAGCAATTTCACACCAAAAATCACCAATTTGTGAACCAAAGATGTAAAGTGGTATGCAACATAAATTAAGTAAGAAAAATTTTCATGTTTTATGTTCGAAATAAAATGATGAGTCAAAATGAGTCAAAATGAGCTTTTATGGACTGGATTAAAGCACTATGTCACTAACCGAGTGCCGATATAAAATAGGTAAAAAACGTGTTTTCTACACACATTACAGAATACAAGATAGGACACTTCGGGGCTTCAAAGAGCTCACGAGTGCGTGATATTTTCCGCTGAAGTCTTGTGAGGTGTTTTTCTTCAAACTTGTACCGGTTTGAACGTTCATAGCGATTCAATAACGGTTACACACGTCGAGACGGGGGTTTGAAAGTAAACCTGAATTGGATTTTGTTATCTTTGGATGGGTTTGGGCTAAACATCGTCAGTTTATCCCGGCATGAAATCCGGGTCGGATAATCAAGGTACTGCTGGTTTTTAAGCTTCTTTAAATCATTTCCTCATTCGAGTAAAACCATTTCATCTGGGAACATAATGTTAGCAAGAAATTGGTACCTCGAAATAAGGAACGGGAGACACCAAATAAAAAAGAATTTAAGCTTAGTGTGAAAAATATACCTTTTGTATCTCCGTTTAAGCCCACACAGACACCCGAGCACAGTCCACAGTCAAAACAAATCCCACTACAACACATGAACTAGGTGTCGGAAAGAACTATATTTCCTCATTTTATTCACCGCCATAAACGGAAGCACGCAGGTGCAATGAAAACGAATCCCTGTTTACAGTTTGGCAGACGGACAAGACGGGCGTGAAAGGAAGTACGCCATAACTATCAAAGAAAATAAACACATGCGTAGCACATAAATATTTCTAGCAACGAGGTGGCGGTGGGAAGTGCGTGTTATTTGATCGTTTGATAGTTTGATTAAAGCCTCTGTAATTCCTGTACCGATGTCAGGTGTAATAGCATGGAAAATGGAGCGCAAAACAAACAAACGTTAACAACCAAAGGCTCACGAGATCACGGGACAACGCGAACAGCTGACGGTAACAGACTGTTGAAATGTTAATAAAAGTGTTTGGAAACAGTTCAATCAATCGCTATTAGATGTAGTTATTAGCATAATTCGTTAATTTATATTCAGTTGTTGTTATGTGGCAATAAATGGCTGCACTACAGAATTGATTGCTTTAAATTTTATTTCAGCGGAAGCTAAAGTAGCCGAAAGGGGCCGACAGATAACTTCACGCTTGGGTCGTTGGGCGAAAGAGAACCCCAGGGCGGCTAAGACGCCAGCACAAAGCCGCAAGAGAGTGACTAATTTGAATAGTCCGATCCCCGTCGAGTGCGATCCTCGTGAAACATCCCAACTCGGAAATGATGCCGGTGCACGGCGAACAAATTGCACTCGATGTTCCTTTCTACCCGCCGGTGGGTATCCTACAGCTGATTAGTTGTGCGTTTCCTTCAAGAGAGGCTAACCCCTCTCTTGAGGACCGTTCGCTCCTGGTGAGCTACACGCCCAACCCCGACCCCGACCCATCATAATTGCATAACTTCCGTTTGCGCTTCGATTGGCAAGCGTTCCGTTTCGCACGATGCCGCACCACCGTGGCCGTGCTTATTACTATTTTCCCCTAGACTACGCTACGCTTTTTCCAGCAATGAGCTCTCATTTCTTTTACTTTTGCTGACAACGAAAAAAGCCACACACGCACACGCACACACATACACAGAAATGCGTAACGCGACCTCCCGCAATAGGTCACGCAAATGGCGCAAAAATCGTTACGGTCGAATTTTGGCTTCTCAACATCCTCAAGAGTTGTACGACGAATTAAAAGGGAAAGGCAAAAGGTAGACCGTAGCCCCGCACCTGGGAGTCGACAACTAAATTAGGCCAACAAATGCAAGGCGGATGAGCTAGCAGTAAGCAATACAACCCAAAAAAAAAACACACACACACACATACATCAACTTACACATAAATGAACATGTTTTGTACGCACGATCGTCGCACTTCGGTGTTGCACGTGAAATAGCACTTAAACGCGAAGGAATTAATAAGATGTCCCACGAAATTGGAATCAATTTGACCGTTGCACACGCAGCGTGGACGTACCGGGGAGCGTGATTCCGGCGTTACGTGAAGCGAGGTTGCTTCTGCGTGATGCGTTTCGCATGAGTCGTAAGACTGTAAGACTAGCTGGTGAGATGATTTCTGCTGAGGAAGCCATCAAGAAGCACTGAAGCTCACGTTGTTCTTGTAGTAATACAAACCAGCGATGAGAATTACCGACAGATTATGTTTAAAAGGCTAATGCCATTGACCTTTACTGAATATTTCAAAGTGATGAGATTTTTTTTTTCAGCTCAAACACTGTAAGCCGGAAATAATACACCACCGTATATTAGCTCGTCTCTATTTCCGGTGCTCAACACTGCGACGAAAACTGTTTGCGAATGCCTTAGACATTTTTTTAACAAGCACGTCACTGCAACTGGTAGCTGGTAGCCAAGGACGTGGAAGAGATGTATTACCTAAAGTTCGGTAACACCCGCCGAGGTATGGAATGTTTGATAAACATTGCTTTTTCCGCTTACAACTCCTACCACCGCCAGTGAGATTTTACGTAAATTATAGACAGTTTTTAGAGACGCAGTGCGTGCAGTTGCCACAATTGCGGCAGGTTCAGGGTCTCGCCGCGGGTCGCATAACCAAGCAAACGGCGAACAATACATGCTAGACGAGGAAATAGCAATGGCAAAAAAAAAGTGCAACCTTATACGTCACGACGGTCATCGCGAGTGGCGCTTCATTCTTGTTGACTAAAGGTAACGGACGCACTTTGTGGACATGTCGAAAGCGCCGTGTGGACGACACTCCCTTGTTCGCGCTACAATTCGGTTAAACATCCAAACAGCCGTACGTGCCGGTTGGGTACAGCGCCACACCGGAACGCGGACATGACCCACGGGAACCGTATTTAAGTTTAGTGCAGCTTCGTCGCTTTTCCATTAGCTTTGTCGATCGTGAGCTGGCAGTGTTCGCAAGGTGTGTGTGTGTGTGTGCATGTTGGATAGTAGAAAAGTGAACTTAAGGTTCAACAGACACGATCACGATGAAGGTCGTTCGGATCCTTCAGTCAACAGTTCTGGTGCTCGGTGTGCTTAACTACATCCCATGTCGTGTAGCTGCCGCACAGTTTGCACTGAGAGGTGCACACGTTCTAAGTTTGGAGGACTACGATTCGGATGAATTGGTGCCGCTGGTGCCGCGCATTCGGAAAGCAGGCGTTAATGACTTCAAGCGCAACTACCGATCACATGCAGGTGCAGGAAATGGGGGTGCCCTTGCAACTCCGGAAAATCTTGTGATTTCCGAAGACCTAGTGAAGCACCTCCGATCTGTGCTGGGTTTGGATTCGGTGAAACAGAAGTTGGAACGAGTCAGAGCACCTAAAACGACGGAGAAATACACTACCGCAGCGACAACGCCTACTCCGGTGACTGTCTCGACGATACCGATGGTAGTTACGACTACCAATAAAAGCATCGAAGTAACCGAGAGTTCTCGTGAAGTAGCCAAGAGGTGGTTTCCTGTCCTACTGCAGGAAGCGATTGATAATGTACTACAAAAGAACGGCTCGGAATACGATGAGTTAGACGAGCTGGTGGATCATATTGCGGCCGGTAGTGGAACTTATCGGTATGAGGCACCGCCGGAAAATCGTCTTGATGAACCAACGGTAACATTCCACAACTCGCTCTCCGGAATGATAGAAAAGAATGGGCAGAAACAAGAACCCACTGCGGACGGTAGTGGTCTGCCAAGTTTTACCCAGTGGTACAAACTGGATCAGTTCGGATCATGCGTACCGTACGTGGTGAACATATTCAACAACACCAAGATCGGGTACATCGTGATGAAGGTTGCAAACGACTCAGAGATACGTGTCGAATCAGATCTTCCGGAGAGTAAATTCAGCAAGGGGTCCACTATAACTGATGCTGACAGAAAAACTAGGAAGATACCCGCATTTGATGAGACTGAGTTACCGCGCAGGAAATCAGCATCATTGAAGAGTAACGTTGTTCAGCAGCTTTCCACCAAGACGACATTAAATGAAAGTTCAAATTCGCCTTACTTCTACAAAACGACCCCATCTACGTCGACGACTGGAGGCGGGTCACAAACACTGGAACCTCCTTTCTTTAACATTCTCAAGACACCGGATCAGGAACCGATTAAATATCGGGTATTGCTACGCAACAACGATAATATGCCAGAAAAAGTAAAAATTCGACTGCCGTATTCGGACCCATTGCCAAAGTCTCTACATCCGGTGCAGGTTCTTGCTGGTGATCGTCGCACCTCGAATGGTGCACCGAAGCGTAAACCTTCGTTCTTCTCCGCCGAAAAGCCAATGATTCTGAGCAACCGAAATCCTCTCAGTGCTATGATAGATGTGCAATCAGTCGAGTTTGGGTCTGACTCGCGGCCAGCCCGGCGTCATGATGTTGGCCGTATACTTCGCAAATTCAACTACGAAAGTCTGGAAGACGAGCTACCCTATGAAGAAACGGACTTCACGTACCCGGACACTAACCTTGTCACACAGCAGACAGCGAAGATATTGTCCACCGGGAAACACAATCCTTCAACCACGATGGACTTGGATGAGAAAAGGATGCGACGGACAACGCTGGAACCGTACTCTGAAACGCAAAGGTATAATTTCCGACGAACGTTCGGTTCTACCGAATCGGATCAAGATTCTCTAGATAAGCAACGCGCTAGTTCCACTCCCACTAGTAAACCCGATTCCACCAACATCCCCGATCTACCAGGTGATGACGTACTATTTAATCAAGCCACTACGAACGGGCTCGTAAAAACGCGGAAAGACTCAAAGCAACGCGAAAGTTCTTCACGTAAGCAGCTTAAAGATAATGGCACCTCGAGCAGAATGGGTGAAATGCTGAAGGCGTCGCACGATACGAGCGGAGACGTGTTGAGTGATTTGTTCGAGCGGCAAGCGAGCAAACGAAGCTACAAAAGGAGCGGCCATAGGTGGGGCTCGAAAAATGGTTCAAGTGATTGCGAGGAAAGCTCTAGTACGTAGAATGTTAAATGATAATAATGCATTTTGTACATACTGTTTGCCATACACGAATATTTTAATTATGTAGGTATAGATAGTTGTTCTTTTGGAGTGATTTTGTTTTTGTGTGTGTGTTTTTTTTAATAAAATATATTTCAACTGATGCTGGCAGCATTGCATTTTCGTTTATTGGACATTCGAACATCCATTAGTGGTAATTGGTAAGTGATTTAAATAAATTTTAAACAGTATGCATCAATTTAGTGCAGCTGCAATAACGTAATGTGTTGAGACAAAATCATTAATCACTTCAGTCCCTTAACATTTGTCGCAACGTCTACCAAATAGCGACGTTCGACGGATCGATCTACGCTCACTTTGGTCCAGAACGAATCGTACGTTTACGTATGAAAGGAATAGCTCAAACAACACATTTTCTCCCATTTCGTCGTAACATTCAAGCCACTCGGTTCCGTCACTGAATGTGATGAGAAATTTTCATCAAAGCCACGAACCGAATCCGAGCTCATCTGCCCGCTCGAAAGTGGGAGCGAACGAAGAAAAGAAATAAAAAAAGGCATTCGCTGTATCTTCTTCCCCTTCCGTAAGTCCCGCAGGCAACTCGGAAACCCCACGTCCCTACGCGATTAGTAGTGCCTGGGCATTAGTAGTACTGTCCGCTCACCGTGTCCGATTCCACTCGACAACGTGACAGACCGGCGAAAGGTCTACTAACCCTTTCCACCGTGCGCCACTCACATCGTGGTGGAGGTGTTCTCCTAGCGCGAACGCTAAGAAAAACGTGCCAAACGGCGCGCAATTCGTTTAGACGCAAGCGAGCGGTCGAGGCGTAAGTGCGTGCGCATCGTTGGCTCCAATAACAGCTGAACTGACCGGGCTGGTCGCGTGACACCGGACCAGCGTGTTGCAGTGTTTGTTGCAAAGGAGTTCACTTCCGAATCCGTTCTGTTCGAAAGCAAATAGTGAATACTTGTGCAAGTTTTTCTTCGCCAGACGTGTTGAACAGTGGTGCAAAAAATCCCAAACCCACAACGGTGTGCGTTTTCGTTGTTTGGTTTTCAACTAGCTGGACGGGAAAATAAAAACGATGTTTCACAGTCCGTGACGAGGGTGAAGAAAAGAAGAAAAAGTGCTCTCGCTAGCGGAAAACGTGTAAAAGCAGTATACCAAAACTCTACACCGGGTCTGCACCTTGGCGCTCGGAGCGCGTCATATTTTCTACCGCTACTGCAGTTCCGGTGTTGTATTTGAGGAAAAGACTAGTTGTCACGTTTCTGCGTGTAAAGTGTGGTGTCGCAAACGCACTCGAAAATTCTTGTCGTAACGTGAAGCGACCATCGAGAAAAACGGGCAGAATGAAGTGGCAAATCGTGGTAGGTAGAAATCAACTGTATGGGTATAGAGTTAGCTTTAGTGCTGTCGGAATCGATCGGAGACCACACTCTGAATCTGAATTCAAGACATCTAGGGCAAAATACATCAACATAGCGACTAGACTAGCATCTTGCAGCTCAAGGTAGAATATCGTTGGTTATTCACCTTTCAAAGCTGCATTCTTGGCTATTACAATGAATTTCGCAGTGAAAAACACTATGTTGAGTTTCCTGATCAGCAGCGAAAACGCTTAAACGTATCTAATGGATTTTCAAACGTTCAAACGGCAACGTTTGGTCCGTACCGCCAATTGGAAGACATTGCGGGCACTTGTACCCCAGGCAACTGTGATATTTAATTTATTTTCCATCCATTGATCGCATCCATTTCCGTGCGTTTCTCGTCGCCTTGACGGGTCGTCGGGCAACCGAAAATTATAAATCACTTTACACCTTCCCATGCCTTGGACTACTAACCGAGTGATGAACTGGAGAAGATTCTTTTAAACGTTGAGAAATAAAAATGTACAACAGTTAATTTAGTTGACAGCCATACCAATGAAGTTGTGGGAACTGCAAACAATATGAGCCGAAGATTACAATAAGCAATTACAAATGTTGCGTAGGAAATTAAATTCTGAAGTGGTCGTACAAGCTTTTACTTCCGATGTTGATTCCGAGGTTCCGAGGTGCTCAGTAAGAAACCTTCGAAAGAAAAAAAAAAACACATTGAAGTGTCAATAGCAGTTAAAGAATAAAGTTAGAAGCAAAAGCAAATGTTTGCGTTTGTTCATCTGTGAATGAAGCCGTTTTAAATTGTTGGCAAATCATAATACATCAATATAATGAGAATTGCAATGAACCTTCGCGATATAGTTCATGAATTAAATTGATGCTAAATTATTCTGTTGCTGAATATTTTTCGCATGATTTTTCCAGGTGTTACATACCACCTGAAACCAAACAAACGATAAACAATCTCTTTTGCTTTACTTGAAGATTACTTCAAACCCAAATGTTTTCAAGAGCAAGCGTTATGGCATATCTGATCGTTCCTGTACGCCGATATCCCATAACGCTATGGAGTATCATGATAGCTTCATTTGAGCTGCCAATACCTTTGAATGTGAACACATTAGTTTCGACTATTTAAATTTGAATAAAGCACAATAGATGATTGAATAACACCTCGTGAAAGAGCCACACCAAAAGCCAAGAGTTGTCTTTTTCTCCTCTTCGCTAGAGATGACAACTATTGTGTAGCGGATTGACGATCGTCTTGCTGGGGATCAGTGCCGCATAATTAGTCGATCTTTCGTTGCCAGCCCGGCATGTGAGCATGCTTCTGTGCCACGCGAGCCGCCCTTTTTTGTTTTTGTTATTCATATAAACATCAAGCCAATGCTTCCCATTTGTCGATTTCGAACTGATAAAAACCCATCTCACTTCGCCCGGCATGCAGGTGGTGTATGCATAACGGAAATGGTGATCCTCCATATTCCTTTCACACAAAAGAGAGGGATGGCAAGGGGAGGGAGAGGAGAGATTCGTGCTGCAACATTGTGTGCGCTCATCGCGTCAGTGCGATATTGCGTAATTGCAATCAATCCCCGGCTTTACAATACACCAAGATGCCACCCGATGGATATCATCAATCGATGATGGTTTCCATGGTTTTCTTCGTCCATCTTGCGGCCGTCGTGTGTTGAATCGATCGATTACCGGTTTACCAGTTGGGACAAACGGTTTTAGAGCAGTCACGCTTGCTCAGACGTGTTTCCTTTATCGAATAGCTTTTCGGTTGTTAATAGCCATTCGGTTGCGGTCCTATTATGCTAATAGTGCATGAATTAACTGAAACGGAAATGTTGCTATCTATTATTTTAACAAATTATAGTTTATTCATAAACTATTAACAAAACAACTATAAATTGGTTTGGAGTTACATTTGAAAATAATTTTAAAAAAATCTTTGCACCGCCACACCAATGCCACACCATGAGCCCTTCGGTCAAAGTTGATGTGCCTCAAGGCTTATGCACAGCCCTGTCCCAGTTGGGGAAATCAATTGCACAAACGGCAACGCAAGGATCGAGGCAGCAAACAAGCTGGATTGTTGATCCATCTCGTTTTCCCTTTCACAAACGGGATGGCTTTTTTCTGCAAGCTCCCGTTTTTCAGGGCAAATACAATACAACTTTTCTTTTCGTTGCGCTTCGTTTTTGTTTTCGGAAGTTTTGCATAGATTTTTTTTTGTTCATTAGCTCGCATCATCTGTCTGTTTGCCTCACCGCAATAAAAGACCCCGCCGACCCCGAGGGTTCTCTCTTTGTACATTTTGCCGCCATCCGCCATCGGTATCGATGATGCGCAACAACAGCCGTGCGGTTGCCGAAAATATATACGCAACCGAGTCATCATTTAAGATTTCCCTCACCCGCGGGGTTTTGTTGTTTCTTTCGTGCCAACCGTACGAAAAGCAGTGCAGGGAAATAATAATAAAAAAATGGATACATAAATAAGACGGAGCATGCAGAAAATTTTTCTTCACCCGCCGGCCCGACAACAAACGCCAGATTTCCGTGATTTTTTTTTTTGAGCCTCAAGTTTGAGGTTTTGTCGGTGTGTTTGCGAACGCGCGCGTATAGAAGAGTATTTATTTAGATTTGGTGAAGCTTGAAGTGGAGACGGACGCGTATGAAAGAAACAATTAAACTGCGACGGTACCACCGTAACCAGATTCAGCGAGCCAGATTCAGCATGTACTCGCGAGCATGAGCATCTTGTGAAATGTGTGTGCGCGAGCTGGTTGCACCTCGGGCGGCTGCGTAATTTCGTGGGTCAGTCAGTCACTCGTTCAGTGTGTGTGTTTGTGGTGTGATATACCGGATTGGCCTCGGTCAGTATGGCAGAAGAAGGCGATTTTTTTTTGTCCACGATGAATAGTTTCAGCTTTAATTTGTTTAATAGTTAACTTTATTAACAATAGTTGATCTAAAGGATGAGATTAAAAATCTTTCCACCGTTGAAAAGATGCTCCAAAAGCCAGGCCAAAGTCTTATTTTATTTTACGAACCAATTTCACAGAGCAACTACATCAAATCAAGGAAAACAATCTAGCACGCTTCAATCGACATCTGAACCTGTTTTGTAGATCAAAACAAAGCTCTAACATGAAGCATAAACGCTTACCTAGTTAATTGCCTACAACTACCTTATGGGCAATGAACTAGTAAACGAGTGTACCTTCCATTTAAAGACTAATTAGATGAACGCATGTCTCGTGCTTCATTGCTTTCTTTACCTTCCAATGCAGTGACCAATTATGGCCCACTGTGTACCACCGTGTATTGTTTGGCGATGACCTTGTCCTTAATAAGTGGCTCGTTCGGACGCAGAGAGTCCTTCAAAGTTTAGTTCGCAAATTTGGCTGCTATATTAAAATCACAAAACGCCGACCGACCGGACAAGCAGGCGGTTATGACATGGAGCAATTAGTATTAGCACAATTATGACACGACACGAGGAACCGAAATTTCACCGTTAGCAAAAATTGTATGCTTCGTAAGAGTATCCAACCAATAAAACCATCTGAGGTGGAGATTGCAAAAGCGAAGCAATTTCTCTTACTGCCATATTGACCCGGTCGCATGTGCGAACTCCATCAACGAAAAACAAGTTGTGTGCGATTGTGCAACGACCCGCTGTGAAGAGTAAAAGCGAGAGGGAGAGAAAATAAATACTTCCCCAAGCCTCAACCTCAGTAGTCGCTGAAAAAAAAACCCAGGCCGAAACAACCCCGCAAGCGGGGATACAGTGCGTGAAGATGCTCCACACGGTTGGACAACTTTCGACTCCTAAATAGTCCCTGGAATAGCACCTTTGTTTGTGGTTGTAAAAATTTAGAAATATCACGTCTCAACCAACCTGCATCAAACCAGCTGGCTGGTTGTCTGGCTGGCGGGCAGTTTGTGGAAAACCGGCTTGATTCCCGAAGTCCCACAACAAGCCAACGAGCGTCACGCCACGAGTGCGCCGGGTCACTTCCTGTTTGGCAACTTTTTCTGCGACTTTTCGGCGTCCATGACGTGACTTAACCGAGCGCGAACTTCCAAAACAGGTATCTTACTACGAGTAGCGAGAGGGTGGTTAAAGTTTTCACGCCTCCTGAAAATTTCCCTTTCGGTTTGTAATTTCAATCGCGCTTTGCAATATTACACAACCAGCGTGCGGCCGGTAGAATGTATTGCGGACACTCTGTACTTGTTTGCGAGGCCAGAGTAATAAAAGAAGTCATCGCAGATAGGCCTCCCGCACGGAAGGCGAGCTATTATCGAATCTCGTTGCTGTTTGAATCCCTCAGCTAAAATATCCAATTTCCAATTGGCTTCCAGGACGGGAATGAAAGTTGTTCTTCGGCGTAGAGCTTAAACGAACTACTGAAAGAGGTGTGGTTTATCCACACCCAACCCTTTTTGATCGCATTCATTCAGTAAGCTTCGATTAAATAATCACTTATCAATATCACGGCTGCCTCCGCACACGGTAGATCTTATTTACATAATAATGTGCACTAGATGTCGGTCAAACTGTATGATCTCGCTGCGTAGCGATCTCCCAGCCTGTTCGACCTGATCTCATTTATGACTTTAACCACAAAACGAACACTAAACCAATATTATCCAAACAAAATTCACATAATCATACTCGTCATTTCGCTCGTTCCACGTACGTGATTTGGCTTTCTAAAACCAAAAAAAAAAAACGAGTCCACAAAACGATTAAAAGCTCGTTTCGGCGAATTTGCTAATTGCTCTAGTTTGCGAGTTTTATTCATGCGCTGCTCATGCGCTAACGCAACCGTACCGATGCAGATCACGCACGCGCCGAGGAGATCCGTCTGCTTCGACTTGGGGAAGTAGTTCGCTTACTGAAGCGGCTTTTGTAGAATGCCCAAAAACGTGGCACGCTTTGATTGTAAGCCAACATGCAATCGATATCCACGATAATGGGCGAGTTGATTGGTGTGTTGTGTGTGCTTTTTGATCATTGCACTTTTCCGATATCATTTAACACGCAGTTAGCAACCGGGTGTCGTTTGGACATGGTAATTTGGTAGTTTATTTTATCGTGCACGCTAAAGCGTTTATATACGGAACGGAACGATACCGTCTTGTTGATGTCGTAATTTGGTGTGAATGTAAAAACATAAAAATAAGAAACAATGAGTGCAAGGAGAGCAATAAGGAGTTCCAGCTAGTCGTTTTGGTGCATTTTAGTAGCACGCAGCATGAGTATTCGGTATTTTTTTGGGAAATATAATGGTGTTGGATTATTAATAAAAGTGAATCCTCTGCTCGCTTTGTTTTGCAAGGACATAAAGCAGGCAAGTTGCACGAATGTAGTTTTAGCTCTGCAAAACTAGGTTACTCGACCTTGCACACAGTGTAAAACATATTCATCTTAAAACATTGTTTAGAAATGCAATGTATTAGTACTCGGCAGTGCTCGGACGCGGTTTAATGAAAACGAGAACGGGCATTGCCTATTTTAAAATATGTTGCGTTTGAATTACAGCATACATTCAGGCGTATATATGAAATCTCAATACATTGCATACATTTGGGGGCGCATTAAAATAGACTGTGCAAAATCTGTTATATACTTACAAGAGCCGTTTTCTACTCATATCCGATGAATTTAATTGACACCTTTGTTCTTGTCTTTCCAAAGCTATTTCTAGTGACCGTGGCACTTGTTTCCGGTGAGAAGAAACTAGAGAAAAGGCCCACCAAGAAAGCTCACTCGCTGAAACCGACCAAAACGCCCAAATCTATCCTCGAAGAGTTCACCGCCCTACCACCGGCCGATGTTGACTTTATCAAGGAGCTGGATCGGCAGTTCCGCGAGCATGGCAACAAAATTCGCATCAAGGTGGAGCGCAGCAATGGCACGGACGGCAAGAACATCAAGCGTACGATTGAGGGTGATCTGGGGTAAGTTTCTTGATTTGTCAAGTGAAACTTGACACTTCAGCATCACGATTCGTACTGATGAAATGATATTTTTTTGCTATGCGTTTAGATACGGTCACTACAGCAATCAACCCGATGCGGGGTATCATTTTTCCAAGCCGAAATACATGATCTACCCATACTCGCAGCATGACATACCCCCGGTCCATTCGACGCACAGCACACACGAAACGGTGACGGACATCGAAATAACGCCATCGCACAGCTACGAGCTTAAGCCGATCGAAGAAGTTTACCAGGTGTATCCGACGCAGCAGTACTCACAGGATCAGCAGCAGTATTACCACCATCAACAGCAACCGAAACAACTATTCCACCAGGGGGATGATACGCCCGTGATTGTGCTCAAAATACCTGGTCCATCGAAATACGCTGCTCATCTCCAGGCTTTGCTGCAACAGTATCTCGAAATACGTGCAGCACAGCTTTATAAAGAGCTGGAGGAGCATGAGTACCACCAGCAGCAGCAGCAGCAGCAGCAACAACAACAGCAGCAGCCACATGTGCATCAACAGCATTATGTGCAAGAACAGGAGGTTCATGCTCATCATCATCAGCAGCAGCAGCAGCATCAGGAGCAGCAGCATCATCAGCAAGAGCTCCAGCAACATCACGAACACCATACGAAAACGAAATACAGCCAGCCGGATCCTGTGTATCCGACGGAGATTGCCTACGTGCCAATGATTCGCACAAGCCAGAACACTTACGTACCCTTACCCGAACAGTATTACGATACACCCAAGACTGCCTCTCCACGTCCGTCGACAAAACATCGCAAAACGACCGTCACTCCAACGCACGTTTCCTTCCACAGCACAGCACAGCCCGAGCCGGCTTATCACTACCAAACATACCATCCAGAGCACCAGCAACAGCACGCTCAAGTGCACGAGCATCACGAGCAAGCGCACCATGCTCCGGAACATGCACAGATTCAGTATCAGTACGTTGCTCAGCAGCCCACTGGCCATGAGGAAGAACATGAAACCCAGTACGTGTACGAAAAACCAGTGATCAATTTCGTAACTCCACTGCCAGAATCTGGCCATCATATGCACGCCGATCCCTATCAACTTCATCATCATCATCAGCAGCAGCAGCAGCAGCAGCAGGAGCAGCTTCATCACCATCACCAGCCTGCCAAGAAGTATCCCAACTTTGCCGAGTACCATCATCATCATCGACCACAGCAGCATCAGGAAGAGGAATATCTCCCAGAGCCAAAGCTGGTCGAGAACTATCCGAGTCACAAGCACACGCGTGTCATCTACAAAAGTCCCGCGTTGAAAGCGGAACTACAACAGGAAGCGGCGATACAGCACGATCACTACCATCACCAACAGCAAGAAGTAGATCATCATCATCATCAACAACAGCAACAGCAGCAGCAGCAACAGTACATCCTGCAGGAAGTGTATCCATCCCAGGCGTCTTATTTCGAGGATAAGTCCTTCGTGGAATCGGCAGGCCCGCAGGTAACGACGGATCGAAGTGAAACCGTTTCACCGCACTACAACACCGAGCAGGTGGTCGCGATTACCCAGAAACCGAAACGCTTGTACAACTATCACGCACACTCCTCCGGTCATGGCCATGGATCGGGTTCCCGTGGGTCGCGCATGGCTGCGGGAGGCAGTAGAACACGATCCAGCGGCACTAGTACCAAGGCTTCCAGCAAGCGAGACGCGGCGGCTGCCCCCTACACCGAGGAAGAGTTCCGAAAGGTGAACAAGATGGTGCAGCGTATGAAAAAGAAGAGCCGTACTACACCGGCGGATGACGTTGGGATGACCGCTGCTAACAGCTCCACTAGTCCGAGTCCGAGGATGCTCGCCTAACCTGGTCGTCCGTAGTTGTTACGCCCTATAGTTGTTAGTGAAGTCTAGTGAATCCCTTTTCCAACTGCTGCTGCTGCTCATCTCATAGCCGAATGTCGCACGATCTTTCGGAGGATCAAACCAGTGTAAAGTGACGTAGTGACGGCTTCTCTCTTCCACTGTTGAACTTTTATATTTAAATTATTAATCGCGATTAGTAGAATGTGTAGTGAGTAGAAACTTCCGGATGGTTTCCTGGTACGTTCTCTTACTCTACATTAGCGTCCTAATACGTTCGGAATCGGAACGCATTGTACAGAAACAGAATGAATCCAAGGGAAAGAACGATGATCGAGGTTGAGAAAACAAAGCAGTGTATCGTAAAGCACCAGCTGTTGAATAAATGTATAGACAGTTGTCATTTCAGCTGATTGTTGCATGTATGTTGTGAGCAAAGCTTTGAGAAACCCCGACTTAATTTTCCCCATCTAAACGCCACACTTTAGTCCGACACGCAAACTGACGCTCTGCCTCTCAGCCGACTACGGCGCGGGTGCGTTCCTTTGAAAAAGTTTAAAATTCTTTTTTTCCCTGAAAATCGTAAAACTCGCCATTTTCCGCGTGAAAGTGAAACAACATACTGGTGTGGATGATTTGCTGAAAACTGAAACTGACGTTCACTAACCTTAAAACCACGGGCGGTAAGACGAATGAAAATGCAGCGAACATTCGGCGCGTACACACGCTGGTTACTACGAGGCAGACGCAGGGAGAAAAAACGGTCTGTGGCGGTGGGAAGCACGCGAACAGGCGATTGATTTGCTCGTATTTACTGTGTACATTATGCCTTACATAAAGTAGGTTGATTACCTCATGAGCGCGAATAAACATGATTGGATTATTTATTTTTCCGATAATCTAAGGTATGTTTTTTTTTATTTTTTCATTGGGGCGTTTTGATTTTTTTTAATAATCGGCATACCATTTGGAACCTTGTAAGTATGTTATTTTAATGGATATTTCAATTCATGTTCCTATTTGCTGGACTAAATAAAATTGACGATCAACAGACTAACTAATAACACAACAATTAAATGCACCATACAACATTTATTTCTTTATTACTTTCGCTGCAACTTTTGATGCGCATATAAAATGGAATATTTGGTTTACTATACGGTGCTTTCCCTCGACCAATCATTATTCACACAGATAAAAATGGTTTCTCACGATAAGCAAGTTAAGGTATCAGCCTAAAAAGCTTGATCGTTATTTATGATGCGACAAAGCAAACTCGGAATCGATTGGAAATTAGCAAAAAAGGAAAGCAGCTTGATCGTTCGACTCATGGCAGGATTATGATGCTCACGGATTGTACGAACGAATAGACGCATGCACGCAGGCTAACTACACGCGATTGATGCCGATGCACTTTCTTTGCCACCAAAGCTTCTCATTTAATAGGCCGTTTGGACTTCCACGGCACCCACACAAAGAACCGTTTGTGCGATGCATAAAAGTAAAATCAGCTACAATATAACCAAACACCAGCAGGGTTCGTTTCGTTGTGCTTGAAACTGTGAAATTCATTCAGCCGGAAGACGATCACTATCGGCAGCGTTCGTCAATTCCTCGTGATGCTTACCGTGGATGCAGATTTTGCAACGTTCATCAACCACCAGCCTGTTGTTCACCAAGCTGCTGTTAGTGCTAGGTAGCGAATAGCATGATCGTTAGGTGCCACGCTAATCAAGAGATGGATTGGCCGCATCGATAAAAGTCTGTGTGGCTGGGCGGAACAAGCACCTTATTGAACGAGCGTCGAGGAAATCTCAATGGGCAATTGCGTAACTTATGAGTTGTGTCTAAGTAAATTAAGAGAAGACGGTTTTGCGAAAAAAAGCGTTGCATCTTTAATCGACAAAGTGGATGCATATGATAAACAAGATACCTAAATGGGATGTTGAAGAAGGTATTAGCAACACATGTAATAAGCAGCATATTTAAATGATGTGTACGATGTTTATATGTATGTTCAAATAATATAGTGGTTGATGTTAATCATCCAACTGACTAGATAAATTACGACTCAAAATTACGCACTAATAAATCAAACTTTTTATTGGTATTTTTACTCTATGTTTTTTACTTTTACTTAGGCTTTCTCAGTAATCTCTCTCTCTCTCTCTGTCTCTCTCTATCTCTCTCTATCGCTCTGGTCTAAAAAGCGGAATGACTGCCTACTGTGTTATTCGTTACGAATATTATAGTGTTTTTTTCTTTAAGACCATTTGTTTATGAGCAATACATCAAAGTTAGCCTTGACTCATTTTCTTTTTTTCTGACTCACTAGTTCATGTTCCAAAAATTGTTTTCATACACGCCATAAGTACAAGTTCATTTTTCTTTTCGCTAATTTGGTCCTCCCTGCCACCGAAATTAAGCCCTTTTGTAGTGCAAAAAAAAACTAACCATCAGGTTTAAAAGACACCACAAAAGTAGCCAACAAACGAGCGGCTTTTGGCACGGAGCACCGTTTCGGAAATTGTGAATCGGTAAAAAAAACCATTCAACAACCTCAAAACACACGATAAACGCGCCGGTAGCATTGCCCTGTTGCATGCGCGATAAATCTCTAGCAAGCGCTCTGAATTGCATGCCCGCGATTGTTAATCCTGGCAGACGCCATCGTCCGTCTGCGGTGCGCGGAGGCTTTCCACCCGAAAGGAAAATCCCTCCGGTGGGTGTTGGGCGAGTAGCGGAAAAATAAACACCACCACCAGCTAACAGCGATCTGAGCCACCGAGGGAGGGAATGGGCTAGGCGGCTTGTGCAAACGCTTGAGATGCCAAAGACTTTTCTTCTCGGGCTCAGTCTGGCGTTAAAGTTTGCGCCAGTGTAAGTGGCGATTTCTTTTTCGCTGATTTTCCCGGGAAATTGGGCACCGAGGGTGCGTGCGCTAGGGAGCAAGGGAGAGAAACAGAGACGGCACGATGAACAATATGTCAGTGGCCTTCCATACGGTGAGTACGGATCTTGACGCATGAATCCTACCGATCGGACCGTTGGACGCGAAGAGTTTATATAAAACGCGCTCGGCCACGGTGGGCGCACAGTCAGTATCAACTCGGTCACCGTGGCGCGTTACGATGAGGATCCATGCACGTGCTTTGCTCTTGATAAGCCTTGCCGTAAGTTTTTAGTGCATAAAAAAGTCGGAATAGATAATAGTGGAGATACTACAAAATACTGATTAGAAGGAGTGGACGTTGTGAATACAGAGATAGTGAAATTTTTGAATGTGTGAAGAGCTAGTGAAATTTGTTTCAAAATTACAGTAAGCTATGGATTTCAAGTGCATATTTGTGGCTCATAATGTGTGATGCTAAAAGAACGTTGCAGGATTGTGAATAGTGTATTGTTAAGTGATGTTTTGTGATGCTTGTTGTTGATGTAAATCATTATCATCCCCAGGTGCTAATATGCGCGGCTAGCGGGGAAAGCGGGAAACACAAGAAGAAAAACCGACGCCACGAGGAAGATCGGTCAGAACAGGTTTACTATGTTGATCAAATAGCATCTGCTTCTGCAATTTCACCCTGGACTTCGAACCGTATTATCGCCAAAACTACTGGTGAGTAGGAGAACCTTTCCGAGAATCGCCAGTACTATTATTGCTGTAATTAACTATTTTCCAGAAAATGGTAAGGAATCCCAGTACGTGATAAACATCTCGCCGGAGGATGAAGTCATCATTCACGACGAGGCGGCAGCTGACCGCGTATCTGACCGTGGGCCATCGGACGATCAAAGCCCCCAGGACTTTGTGCACGAGGCTTTACGACTGCGCAAGCAGTATATGCAGAACGGCCCCAAAGGTACAACGCCGATGCCAGCGAGTTCGTTCGTCGAATTCACCACTGTGAAGTACGATCATTTCGGGCCTAGCAAGGCACCGGAGCGAGAAGTATCGGAACCACACGTTATCTATCACAACAAGCCTGTTCCAACGAAGCCCTCGACGTCTCCCGCGCCACCAACGCCACCGTCTGCCGTACCGACCTACCGTCCAAAGCATATGAAGCCCAAAACGACAAAGCCTATGTTGGTCCATACCGTCACACCGTTTGTGGGCGTCGATCACGAGCAACCGGAGGCGATACCGACGACCGGATATAGACCGAAGGAGATGAAGCAGCTGTCAAAGCCCGAACATATCTCAAAATCGGTTCACTTTCCCACTGCTGCCAAAATCACTCCCATCAAGCAACAGGATACGGCTGCCTCGAGTATGTATGTGCAGACCGTAAGACCAGACGAACCACCATTTGGTAGTAGCTATGCAACCCATCACGAATCCGGCAGTAGCTACCAGGAGTTCCACAAGTTTACGCCGAATACAGACTCCCAGAGCAGTAGTTCTATTCTGACTGTCCACAAAGTAAGACCTCCAACGGAATCGTACCATTCCAGGCATCCGAAACATCCACGAGAAGATGAACGGCGAGAGTATCTTGGGAAGACGCCGAAACCGAAAACTCCTGTCCCAGTGGAACTCGGGCGGTATCGTCCTACGAAAGGGTTTGAGGTTGAAGAGGACTACACACCAAAGTATAATCAGGAGAAAAAACATTCAACGACCCAGGATGCCAATCCACACGTGAAGTACGAACAGGAGGTTGAAGAAAACTTCCTTAAACAACAGCAACAGATCCAACAACAGCAACAGCAGCATCAGCAGCAGCACGAACAACAACAGCATCAGCAGCACTACCAACACCAATACCAGCATCAACAACTTGAACAGGAGCACCAGCATCACCACCACCATCATCATGGCGGATTCGAGATTTCTCGTCCAGTGAAAAAGGAAAAACCACAGCCTACTGAAGAACCGCAGTATTATCCTTCGAAGAGCTACCGTCCAGTTGAAACTATCACCAAGGTCCAGATGGAGCCGGAAGCGATGCCTTCCGATGAGCCGTATCGGTATAAACCGGTGAAGTCACATCACATCGAAAGTTTCAAATCGTCTCCTATAAGTTTCGAACATGACCCTGTTCCCGCTGTGCAGCTAAAGGAACAGTACGTTTACCATCCTCCCAAATCACACCACGTTGATCCGCCGAAGAAACAGCCGGCGGAAACGAGCAGCGTTTCGTACCATGGAATTAAGCACTATGAACCATCGGACAAGCATGTTTCGGATGTGTCATCGGATTTCTTGAAGCTTGCTACGGCCCGTCCAGCAAAGCATAAGTATGCAGACCTTCCGAAGCCTTCACCAGCGCCAAGTTACTCCAAGGTGACCAGTTATCCAACGCTGCAAGCCACTAGCACACAGCGAGAGAAACCGACGTTCGATCCGTACAAGTACCGTCCGAGTCCCACGCCGGAGGTGTCGAGTGCTGGTCACGGCTTTCAGAAGATTTCTTCTTCACCGGCAAGCTATCCAAAGTACATCCCGGCGAAGATGCCTGATGAGGTGCAATCGGATGCACCAACGCCATACAACATCAAGCAGAGTCATTTAGCGGCATCAGAGGCTTTCTCTAGCTACGTTCCTTCATCCACACCGGAAACATTTAGCGGAGGTGTTTCGCAAGACTATCCAAAGATGTTCTCCGCATCGCCAACGCCGTATACCAAATACAGCAGCGGTAGCCCTACATCGGTTCCAGCTTCAGACGCTTTATACGATTTTCCACACATGAAGGAAACGCCCAAATCGTTTTCCAAGTTTCAGGAACCCAAAACCTTCTCTACGATTCATCCATCGGAGCAGCCCTTCAAAACGCTCAGCACTACGATCTTCATGAAGCCATCTACATCGGAATCGGTCAAATTCGCCGCTCCAGTAGCTCCTGGTAAACCGATTCAGAACCTTACTACATCGATTGGTTTGAAGGCATCGCCGAGTGATGCGACGAAGACGGAGTACTACACCGATCCGGAGGTAACTACATACTACGTGCTGTCAAACGGTACCGAGATTAAACTGGGTGACGATCCGTCCAAGATTCCGCAAGAGTTCCGTATCACTTCGGATGATTCGTCTTTTCTTAGCAGTAACTACTCGACCAAGCTGGCCGAGGACTTTGCCATGAAGTATAACTGGGATAGTCTGCACACGGTGGCAGATGGGGAATTCTACCTTGGATCCGCATCGGACGCAGCATTCAAATCGCTCATGAAGGAAACATCCAAAACGCCCTCCACGAAGATCCACGAGCCAATCGAGTATATCGTGAGGGATAAGAAAAAAATGAAACCGGTCGTGTTCCCCAAGGTTCCGCACAAACCCATAAAAACGGTAACGATCTACAAATCAATTCATCGCTCGTCGGACGATATGGAGGGTGGATTCGAGCCAATGGTGGGAGTGCAGCCGCAAATGGACAAGAAAAGTGAACTACCCGGAGGAGATGATGAGTTCTACTACACTAACGAAGCGATTCATGCACAGGAAGATCCTACAAAAGCGTCTAAAAAGAACGCCGTATTCATGCCTGGAATGGGTCAAGGAATGGGAGGACGAATGCCAGGACCGGGAATGATGTTGAAACTTGCACCAGGACCAGCAGCGGTACGAGAATCTCAGGGTTCGCCGGCACAGGATATGGACATGAGTGCCGAGCCTTCTAAGAAGCATCAGTACTTTGTGTTGTATCACATTGAAGATAAAGAGAAGAAGCCTGCGCGCCCTCAACCACCACCAACCCCAGTAGTACCGAAACAAGAAATTCACTATCATTACAGTGAGAAGGAATCGGAGGAACCGGAGGTTACGCACGAACACTACAACTATCATCACGAGGAGACGATCGAAGATTCGGATGATGACATTCAACATCACTACGTAAATCCGAACTACGGCAAGTTTAACTATCGGCCTAACATCGCGCATCCTTCGTATCAGCGGCCGCTGCGTGATAGCATGGCTGCTGGCAGTGAGACGACGCTAAAGGTTATCGATCCGGAAGCGAAACATTCGAGACCGTTGGAAATTACCAAGCAGGAGTACATGCGCCATGTTCAGAACGCCGTGTTGCGATACATGCGGCAGTTGCAGGAGGAGGGTCGTCTGCCGCAGATTGCGTCGCGGGACTCGGACGATACTCAGAAGGCTTTCGAAGAGATCGATCTATCGGCATTACTCGGTGGTGGGCTGAAACAAAAGTTTCAACTCAACGGAGCCGTCCGTACGAACGTTCCGACTAGTCCAAGTCACTACAAGCCAATGAAGTCGGTCCCGAGCTCTTCCACGTACAAGCCGACGGTATCTCCGCAGAATGTGAAACTTGGTAAGAACACTTACACGGCCGGTAAGCCGTTGAAGGTGGCGATCGAGAGTCTGCAGGACACGCTCAGCAGCAACGTTGACCTCACAGTAAAAGGCAATAAGCAGCTCGTCAAACCGGACCTGTCAGCAATCGATGTTGGTCAGTCGTACCTGCACGGTTCCACCTTGGACCATGGAACGTCACCGAAGGGTGGTCATAGCTATGACGGAGCTAGCAGTAGTGCCTCACCCAAAACTAAGCTGCATTTCAATCAGCAATCGCACCATGACATCAACACGATGCTTAACGCCAAGGAAGGATTGCGTACAAATTTGAAGGGATCGTATCTAGATCACTCGTCCAATACTTATGGTTCAATCAAAGGAGGTTCGGCGAATGTTGGTGCTTCGATAAGTTTCGGCAATGGAGGTATGGGATTACCGAAGGGAATCCACACCAGTGAGGATGATAATAAAATTGCACCGGAAGCGCTAGACGCACCGATCCAGATCATCAATGGTATTCCGATCACGAATCCCTACAATATCGACATTAACACGCTAAGGTATGTTGGATGCTAAAAAACGTTTTCTTTTCCTTAAACTTACCCGATGAATTCTCTGTCTTCATAGGTATATGCTGGGAGGACTCGCACAAGCACAAGCCGAACAGCAGCAGCAACAACAACATTCGCACAAAGAACCAACACTGAAACTGAAAGGCTCCAACTGGATGTCTCTTCCTACGATGGCTAGTCCAACGCAGGTATTTTCATCTCACATACCCACGTACCAGCATCCACCATCAGAAGTGAACAATTACAAATACAATGCCAACTTCGATGCGAGCAACTTCAAAATTAAATTTCCCAAAAACATGAAGCTCAAGGGGACTGCTTCAAACGTCGGTGATGCCGCTACCAGTGGATCGATGAACTATGCTGCCTGGGCAGAGTCGCCGAGAGCACCGGCCCAAGGAAATGTGAACCACTTCAACCATGGTAACGGAAATAATAATCTCAGCAATGGCGGTACCAATCAGAATCAAAACATCGCAGTAAGCAACGGTCGGCCGATAGGAGCGGTACAACAAAACCATCACAATCATCACCAGCAGGTGCAGCAGCAGCAACAGTTCCAGCAGCAGCAACAGCAACAACAGCAACAACATCATTTTTCACAACAGCAGCATCATCAGCAGCAATTCACACGTCCGAACCGAGAATTCAATCCGGAGCTGTACCTTAATCCGAACGGGCAGTTATTCCAGGGTTTGTTGAAGCAGAATCCTATCATGAGCAAGAAAGTGTCTACTAACGATTGGAAACCGACCACGGTCAAACCAACGATGGGACCGTCCAAGGCAGTTAAGATAGATACGAACCTTCGGCCACCACCAGCAGTCGTCAAGGGTTGACGAGGGCTCGCAGTCACAGTATATATTCCAAAGGAAAAGTATGGTAGCGCATCAAGGTGTAGCAATTGGTCTGCATGGCGCTCGGTTTGAGTGGTGAAATACGATGCAAATGAAAGTATTTAAAGACAAGATTCCTGCCGGTGGAGCCTTACCGATATCCCATCCCAAGACTTTCAGCTCTAGATCCTCTGCTCCGGAGCTATGGCTTTAACTGTGCGCAGTTTTATCATCTTCATGCTGACAGAGAGATTTCTGTTTCCCTTAGGTAGTTATTTAATTTATTACATATATTAAGTTATTCTTCCCCTGCTCACAGGCAGCTATTGTAGAGTTAGCGATTGGGTTGCGAGCTTCGGTATTTGCGGTAGCAACTGGTCCAGTATAGCCCTATAACGGTCTGTAATCTTTTGTAGGTTGTAGTCACTAGTAAAATAAATATACAACACATTTGATCCAAACAGAAAAGTTCATCAAAATGGGCTCTCTCAGTGTTTTCTGTTGGGAGGTTTATCTTGGTGAAAGCATGTAATGTAAACAGCGATGGATATGAATATGTAAATCTCATTCATCAGCGCTTCAGATGACGAACCATGTGCAAGGGCAGCAAAGCGATGTGGTGCGTACATGCCTTCCTGGCTAACTTCCTTAATGACCTTTCCTATTTCAACCTCTCCCTTGCCAGTAGCTTGTTGCATGAAAGTGGAAATTTAAAAAAGATGTTATCGTCTCCAATGTTATCGAGGTTTACATTTAACGCCTTTAGCACCACGGTGCGTGAAAAGTGATTACTCTTCTGGGACAAGGGCAGCTCCGACGAGCACGATTGGTAGAGATCGAGCTTGGCGTTGCGACCGTTTGGTCCGTTTGGTTAGCGTTGCTACTCACGCGTTAGCGATTAGAAGAAATTCGCATGCATGCGCTCGGGCAGTAAGCCAATGTTTAAGCATTCGTTAGCAGCTGTTACAAAGATTTTAACTTTTTTTTTCGCAACACCACATACCTCATCTACGCAATCGTTTAATACGCTTTCTTCCCGTGCACGATAGCATAGTGGTGCTGCGATTAACTTCCCCCGCCACATAGTGCTTTGATCTGTAGGTACAGTATCCCTCCGAAAGGCATGCTCGGCTGTTATGCATTCGATTGTGCCGCGTATCTATTCCGATTTTCATAATGTTTTTTTTTTTTAATGCTACTACTGGCTGATCGACTCTGCGGACTGGAAGAGTGTTAGGCAGCGCTCTGGCACCTCTCGAACAAGACATCAGACACGAACAAACCCATGCAATCATATGGAGGTGCTCCGTCAGACAGTCTCGAACAAACAAGACAGACAGGGTATCGAACAAGCCAGTTTGTTTCTGTTCTTCATGTCTGGCACGCT